>VYZV01029784.1:14277-28369 GCA_013401275.1 Pandion haliaetus | reverse complement strand
AATTGCACAACTGTGAAACAGGGAACCTGCAAAGGTGTTGCTTCTGACTGGAGATAAGTTACTGAATAATGACATCTTTTTTTGGTGTAGCTTGGGTTTTGCAGTGAGACTGCCACAGCTTATGGTTAATCAAACTTTGCAAACTTAGCAAACAAAGTTGGTAGTTCGAAGAAGGGCAGCTGAAGGAGATGAGTGATGCAACCAGCTGTATGATGAGGACTGTAATGAAAGAAGCTCAATACAAGATCTACCAAATTTCAGCAAGGGCCCTGCAATGAATAGAAGAAGAAAATTTGAGACCCTGAGCCATGCAGTGACAGGCAGGTTATCAGACGGAGACCATCAGTAGAGGAATTGTTCAGGTAATTGTGGCAGCATTTGGCCAAGTATCATGAATGTTCTGTTAAATAAAGGTCTGCCTTGGTGGATGGGCTGCAGCCCGGTCTATTTTTAAAGCTCTCATGAAAGACTACGTTCCATCTTCTCTTGGGCAGATGAATTAATTACAGTGGCTCTGATGCTTATGATTCTCTGTGTTTCCAGTTCCGCGTTCCAGCCATCAGTTATCCCATGCTCTCATAAAACCTGTGCAAATCCAGCAGGAAAGCAGCTGTGAAAAAGTGAGCAGATTTTAGGTCTCCAGCAAAGGACACCCCACCTACCAGTCAAATTAACAAGCATTTGCTCTGCAGCCACTCTTGGTATAATTGCAAAGGTCTAGATAATGGTCAAGATGGTTTATGAATGGGAAAATAATCAATGGGAATATGCACTCTGATCATAATAAACACAGAGAGGGAAACTTATGTCAGTGCAAACAGAGGGGTCTGACTACCGCCCATCTGGTAGATCACTCCTTGAATTGGTGGGCTTGCTGTCAGCTTGCCTGCCATGAATCGCTACACTATGGAACAGAAGAATATTCTATGTTTCAGAATGGTTTTTGTAAATTCTCATGAAGACATACTTATATATTATATATTCATTCACTGTCGTAATGAGTTTTAGCAGAAAACATCTATAAAAATGTATTTTAAAAACTGCAAGTGTAGCATGTAGAACATTTAGTAGAAGAAATCATGCAGCTATTAGTGCCAGTAAAAGAAAAGCAGTGGGACAACTTGGCACATTGCAATAACCTGAAAGATAAAGTACGTGCAAGTTTCACTCATTCACGAAGTATCCATGAGTTTTCCATTGGTGCCAACTCAACTGGCTGGAATGTAATTTAGAAAAAAGTCTCAAAAATGGGCTCATGTAAGTCACTTTTACAGTTCTTTGGTATTTTTGATGAGCACATGCTGTATTTGGGTGTCTGAGCAGAAAAATTCCTTGAAAAAGGCACACTTCATGGTACAGCAGTACTCAAACTCAGGCTGAGCTCAGAACATAAGTGCAAATGGAGAATCAACTCAGGTATTTAAATAAGAACATGACGTAGAGTTAATATGACCTCAGAGGAAAAATGTAAATGAGATGAAGAGAGGAAAAGTAGTAAGGGATGGAAATTGAAGGCCTATGCTGGATACAGTAGGACTCAATAAGAAAAGATGTTCCCATGTGAACAGTAGGAAATGGTTAATCGGCTGCAAACTTATGACACTTCCAAAACTCTATACTTTACACTCCTATCTCATCAGGTTATATATCCTATGAGATGCGTCATATGAACACAAGTATTTCAATGTGCCAAAAATGAGGTTGGTGTGGACTAATTCCCCCACCCACATCCCCATGAAGCTTTAGAAAGAAGCACTTATGGAACTGGTATGTGAACTGCCCTGATGAAGTATTTAAGATAATTTTACAAAGCAGTTGGAAGCATGCTCTGTCCTGAGGGCATCAGATCTTATGTGGCAGTGCTCACATAATTATCCTAAGATGGATTGCCATATCACTCCATGGGCCTCTGACTGGAATAAATCCCACATCCAGCTAGAGAAAGAAAAATGTAACTTGCAGGACTGGCATGAATCTTATTACATCTTAGAATTCTAAAGAGAGACCCAAACCTTTTCAATCAGTGATTTCTTTTAAGTGTCACTCAATTCTAGCTTCTGCAGAAAATGCTAGCAGTACCCNAAAAAAAAAAAAAAAAAGAAAAAAAAAAGTAGATGAGATATTACTTTTCAGCTGAGCTGTCCCCTGAAACTACATGTCCCATGTCTCTGTGCTGTTCTTTAAATTGACTGGCTAGACTTAAATGAATGATACTACATGTCTATATTTATGTGATATTTTCTCAGTGTGAGGTACTGCTGCATTTCTGGGGGCTGGGCTTACCATATCTACACCCTACTCTACGAATATATTTTGCCAAATTATTGACAAAGCTGTGTCATGCTGACAAAAATGCATTGCATACTGTCACTGAACAAGTTTTGGTTCAAAGACAGATATAGGTACAGGTTCCTTGAGAAAAATGGTAACTCACATGCTTAAGTGACAGGAAACCTTTGCATTTTGCAGCTGAAAGGCTGTATTAATCTAAACTATGCTTCCGTACAGCCACAGAATTCAAATGAAAAATCACCATCGCTCAAAATGTATAGAGATGGGATGCACAGGCCAACACTCAGGTTGTAACTTGAGTTTACACTTTGGCACGTATGAATTGTCAGAACCTGGGTACTGGCTGGTGTTCCAAGAAAAGAGGCCAAAGACTGAACAGGACTGAAAACAGACAGATTCTTTCTTCCCAGTAAACAGACAGGGTGCAGGCTACTGAAGCAGTTTCAGATTGTCTCTGCTGATGATAATCAGCATCGTCAGGCTCAAAGAATGAAAGAGTCACTTAATTCTTGAGGAATGCCAGGCACCTTTGACAGTTCCACTGGAGCTGCATGTGTTGTAAAGAACAACTGCCCTAAATGCAGGCATGCACTTCTGAATGGGTCTGTTGATTCAGCTGGGAAGAAAAATCTATGACAAAGAAACCCAAAACATTAATAAACTTGTCTTTTCACATTTTAGATTGTGAAAATTTAGATTTTAGATTATTTTAGAACTTACTTCCTTTTTTAAACTCCTTGCCTCCTGTTATTACTGAAGTTATTTGGAGAATTTCTAGCAGATTTGCATTCTGTTCTACTTTTCAAACAGTAACAAAATAGATAATCAGTGTTATGCAGAATTTTCCCTCTTCCTTTATTATAATTTTAAAAGAAAAGTGACTAAAGCCTGAATTTTGTTCCCTAGGTCTTCCTGAAAACAGTAACACTGTCTATGGGGTGTTTTTAAGACAAAAAGATCATACTAAATGTATTTCTACACTGAAATAATACTGTCAAGAAGGGAGGAGAGAAGAATATTGCTTTCTAAAAATAGAAGCCTTATAAACATATTATCTCTGTCCTCATCTTACTTTCTCTCCTCTGCACAAAATATATCCCAACTACAACCAGTATTCTAGCCCCATAAGCATCTTTCAAACATAACTTTTGCATCTAAACTGCTGGCAAAAGTGACTAGGAAAGGGCCTATTTCTCAGTTACATACAGTACATCAATTTGTTCCTACTTTGATACTGACGAAAGCACTGTGGGTCCTGTCTGTACATGTTTATTTGTTCCAGTAACCCTTTTTTAAGGAGGGTGGATCTGGCTCCTGCCTCCGTGGTGCAGGTCCTATGGTCCTCTGGCGTGGCAGACTTGGAGACTCTGGCAATGTCATCTCTCTACTGGGCAGAACCGGTACATTTTTGCTGAACAGTGCAGCACCATGGAAGAATATTAATTCGTGTCCATTTCAGGCGGTACTAATTGGTCCATGAGGAGTGCAACGCTGACCTGTCTCTACTGCCTGTAGATCCCAGGCTAGTTCAGCTCATTCAGAGTATCGCATTGCACTGAATCACACTACGTAGCTTTCCTGCTTCAGCAAGAGCTTCTTTCACATGGCTGCATAAGACTTGAGGGCTTGAGCTGGACTTGGTGGATATCAGATGTAAAATCAAATTAGCTGATGACCTGCTGTCAGAGGGACAACTTCTCATGTGTTGTGGAAAGTACTGTTGACAAAACGGGGCTGATTTACTGTTCTTGCAAGTTTTCCATGCAGAAAAATTACTTGTACTATTCTGTAAGCATGGTGTAGCTGTAGTAGCCAAAGAGCAAATGTGGTGAGCCAATTGCAGTTTAACTTACTCTTACACTTATCAGTAGTCAAAGTCTTATGATGTCTCAATATATCTGAATGAATCCTTTCTCTTTTTTGAGTTAATCAGTGTAGTTCAAAATGCAATTCATCACTGGCCAGATTCTGGCCTCTGTGTGCATGACAACCAAAGGCTTATTGGCAGTAACGGTTGAAAACATCAAATAAGTTTAGTTTCCTCAGGTTTTTGCTTGAAAGTTTCCTCAGACATCTCTCCACCACCTTTTCCACTTCACCATGGGGTTTCATATTTCTTAGAAAAGAAATGGATCTGTGCTTTTTGTACATACTCCAGACTATTCTAAGCCTCAGGGAGATCTTATGTCTACCCTTCCTTGAACCAGTTCAAACATGGTGAAAGCATTCCTGTTGTGACCTTTTTCTGTCATTACTGATATGCAGTTGGACCTTTCTGGCTCTTTGGGCAGGGGAGAATGCAGTATTCACTTTAAAAAACAAAGTATTCAGGAGATAAATGCAGAGAAAATATCAACTACAAAGTCACAAATATTCCAACAATAATATGATGAAGCATATCAGAAAATGCTTTTATCAAATTAAAAATAATGAGCAAAACTGAGTAAAACCAATAAAATTAAGTAGGTACTTGAAAATTTATTAAGTGAGTTTCAATTTTAAAATTTTGTCCACAAATACTGAATATTTTATCAGGAAATTTCATTCTGCTGATAGTATAGAGATTATTATGAATTGATATAATATGAATTTTTTTATCATTTCAATGCATTGAACAGACCAAACTGATTTTTTTTTTTTATATTGGCATTGTATCTTCATGTAAGAGAATACCCACATCTCACAGAAGTTATCTGGACCACTCAGGCTCCTTAAGCTCTTCTCCCCTCAGAGGCAAAGCTTCTTGGTGGGACTGTGTCTTCCATGTTGGAAATGGCATGCTGTGCATAAAGAGGAAAAGTCTGATGAGCAGAGAGCAGTGTGAACCTGGCAGCCCCGAACTACAGCCCAGAGAACGCCTTACAGCACCATGAAGTGCAGAGGCACATGAACATTTTTTACCCAACAAACTGAAATGAAAATAATCTGACCTAATTGTGTTTCAATGCTTTCTGTTAATAAAAAATAAGCAAATGATATAGCTCAATATTTCTTAAATAAAATTAGACATAGTTCCTCACTCTGTATTTCTCAGTGTTTTGAGGCAAATATTGGCATTCAGTGGCAGAACTTCTGAAATTTTTACTTCTGTGTGGCTCCATTAATGATCCAAAAGAAAAAAAAAAGCATTTTATTTTTTTATGTCCATGTGAAAAATGGATCTCTTCCCTCATCATATTCCTTCATTATGTAATTCCTGAAATAAATACTTCCTTTAGAAAACCTCAAGACTGATTTAGAATAAATGTCTTCCTCTACAGCTGCCTCACAAAATCCACTAGACATTGAACATGTGTCTTAAGGACGTGAGCTTCAGCTGAAGTTACATACATAAATCCAAGGCAGGATATAGTTCAACATACAGCATATGTGGAATATTTTCATAAATGCACTGGGTAAGTGATAAATGAAAAGCAAGGTCAATCTGAAGGTGTAAAAATAACAGAAATTGTAAAAAATCAGAATGCTGCTTCATACAGCATATGATTTCTTGCCATGCATACCCTTGACAAATATTTTTTAGAAATTCTTGAGATAACTATTTTCAAAAGCAAACATTGTTTCTCTGTAATCTTATCTCTTTCTAAATAATGGGTTTTTTTCTGTTCAAAAAGTAGGACCAAGTAGTCATGAAACTTTACATCATTAATATTGTTATCTTTCTAAGTTGTGAGCCATGTTTTGGCACAAAATGAGTGAGATGTTTAGCAGCAATTAATAGTTACATCCTTGCTTATTTGCAAAAGAACCTGTTATACTTTTAGTTCACATTAAGCTATTCTTTATATCAGTGGTGTGACCTTTGCCAAGAAAAAAAAAGTGCTGAGTCCTATACAACTAGTAACTGATGAGAAAGTGGAATCTTTCGTTCTGCCAATTACAGACAGTAATTGCCATGTAATGAAGTTAATGTTTTGTAGAATTTACAACCTGATATTAATGGTGTTTCTTTTCCACCTTCTCTTATCCGACTTAATTTTCGCCCAGCTTTTTCACAACAAAAGAAACAGGACAATGTGTGAAGGCTCATTAATTCTATTTAGTTTTGATTTTTTTCCTCCCTTCTTTTCTCCCCGCCTCCTGGAGGTGAAACAAGAGCCATGTCATCAGGCCTTTCCGTAAACAGTGGTTCACATAAGGGTGAAAGTTACAGGCTCCGCGCAGCAGCTTGCACCGTATAAATGCTCCCCTTTCAATTTCGGCTCGGCCCGTTTAATGGCCATGCCGTTTTATTGCCTTCTTGATCACCAATTACACCACCAAGAACAATGAGCCCAACACTTAAACGGGCAGGCCTCAAATTTGCCTTCATTTGCCAACGTGTTTCATAGCAACACTTTCTTTGAAAGCACGGATCGCCTAATTACGAGGATGAAGATGGATCAGGATTTGAAAAAGGCTCTCAGCCCCAGAACAATATGCTAACCTAACTGTACTCTCTGTACTCCTACTGTATTATTCTGACCCCAGGCTGCCCTTCTAACACTCTGCCTGACCTCCTGCCTCCAAAAGGAAGCCGTGCCTGCCCTCCCTATCTCCAGTGTCACTGCAGAATCTGGGAGGGTGCTGCTGAGCCCGGTGACAATGGAATCTAGGAAAAATAAATCATAAGACAGGAACTAGACAAATTGAGGAACCGCAGGATGCCAAAAGCATTTCCACGTTATTTTGTTTTGCCGCTAATGGCTGAAACGAATAAATCAGGATGTGTTAACTCCAGTGTGCTTCGCAGGGCAAATGCTATATATACCTTATGTTCCTTGTTAGGGACTAATAGCAGGGTTGAGGTATTGTAGATGCTTGCTACTTCAGTGGGACTTTGAAGTGATTGATGATATATTCAAAGTAAACACAATTGCAAAATATCGTAAAAATAAAAAAATAAATGGAATAAAGCTATATACAAGTTCAAAGACTAGAGTTATGGAAATTACAGATGTTCTCCCTGTTTAAAAATATATCTTAATATGAATTTATGGTTACATATATCCATTTATATAAATCAATCACCTGGATATTTTGATTTGGTTCTTTGCTGCAAAGTGCCACTGGAAAGAATGTTACTACCCCAGAATTAAACATCCAGTGTGTCTGGTACACACACTGTACCATCTCCCTCCAATTCTGGTGTTGCCTTGTTCCGTGGGATCTGTCACCAGAACTGTTCCACTAAAGTAAAAGTTAGATTACAGACATTCATCACTGTGGAAGGGTTTATCAAATTAATTCTGGAACCATACATTAGTATTAACGCTGATGGACTCAGGTTTTGATTCTCCTAACTGAAGTTAATTCACATCTAACCATGTAAAGATTTATGTATGTAGTTAACTTTACGTACTGTGTGTGGTCTCAGGAAACATCCAGTAGCTAATAAGTATATGCAGGATTGGGGCCTTTGTTGAAGAGAGAAAAAATGTGTGGGCTAATTGTTACAACACAATTATGCAATAATAAACACAATTAAGCCCTTGCTGCAGGGAAAGAATCAAGATTTCATTTTCAATTTTAACTTTCATGTTTCTTATCTTCCAACACTATAAATGTATAAACTTAACATTATAATAATGTAAGGCTTTGTGTCCTGATTTTCCATATGAAATAAAACAGAAAATTCAAATCTTCTGGGCTTGGGTAGCTGACAATTGCTCCATTTTCTGCTGCAATCTCACTGCTACAAAGTGTAAGAATCTCACAGGAGAAATGAGTTCTCTTTTACTGAGGAATTTAACTGCATAAGATCATGAATATTTCAGAAAAAAAATATTCCTACCGCGAAATCTAATTAGATATAATCTCTTCTATATTGGAAAGACTTTAGTTACAATGCTAACTGACTGCATTTAGACAATGTCAAAACTTCAGTAACACAGGTGCTTAGTGGATTTAAGCTTTAAACATTTAACATTTTATTATAGTTTGTCTTTCCCTTGTGCATACAGGTGTTATCCACAACATGGACAAGCCAATCAAAACATTAAAAATTGTAAATGAGTTGTGTTTTTATGACAGCATATTAAAAAAATTATATTTTGCAATGAAAGACGTGTGCTTTCACCTGCCCTCATTAATAAATACTTGAACAGACTTTTCAACTACATTCTCAGAATTGACAAATTCTCTGCAAAAAAATTCAGACACAAAAGATAAGAAATATATGAGCAATTAAAAAAAAAAGACATATAATAGCAATAGCAATTTGCCAACCTGAAAAAAATTTATTGCAATAAGTGCAAAAAAGGGGTATATAGCACAGAAATAATAGTGTGGAAGGTAGGGGTGCATGGGGAGGAAAGCATCTTTCAAAATTAAAATGAAACACAGACAATAGTAAAACTGTGTAAATTCACTGAATACAGGTCATTAGAAGTTAAAGACAGGGGAATCCCATGCTTCCAGCACAACGTAGGCTTTCAGAAAGTACTCTCACAAAACAATCTGGCTCCCATCACATTTATACAGAAGGCAACTGAACCAAGATATTGTAAATGCAAAATCACATGAGATCTAAATGAGATTTAAATGTCAAATAGCCACTTTTAAACCACCATGAATATGTTCTGAGTGTACTGGTACATCTTGCTTTTATTTTCTGGTGAACTCCAATAGCAGAGCAATTAGGGTGGACAACAGTGCTCAGCAATGTCTTATTGTGATTCAGAGAGCCTTCATGTCATCACAGTGATTTCAAGACACAGAGGTACCAGAGAAACATAGCAGTCATGTTTTACAGTGGGTTCATTACACTATACCCAGAGTTTTTAAATTAACCTGTGTGAGGTTATATTTGTCATTTCAATGTAAGCTGAAATGCATTTTATGTAAATACATGCAGAAATATTTGAGACTTTAAAATCATCAAGGGCTAGGCTGTACCTGTAAGGCCAGTTCTGAGGAAGGCTCTCTTTGGAGGGAGCAGTCTGGTAGAGGTTGTACTTTGAGAACTGCAGCAAGATGGCTGCCACGAGCTAAATGAGACTCCAAAATGGAGCTAAAAACATGATTGTCAAACCCAACTTTACTGCTTACTGCTAAGGATAAGTGCTTCATCTTCTGAGCTTTTGGATTGCTTGGCTGATGAAAATGTGAGGACTGGCATTTCTAAGCAGAAGGCACAAACCCTCCTCACGTTGTGCCTAGTTTCAGAAGTCACTGTTTGTTGAAATACCGAACTTGCTTGCCAGATATTTTAATTTGTCTACAGCCGTCCTTGCAGGCAGGGTGGGGCAGATGGAAGCATCCTGATGCAGAACTTTCTTTCCTGAGCTACAGCTGGCAGGTTGGCTCAGACATCTGTGAGTGTCTGTGCACTGGAGTGTGTGGTTGAGCCAGAGAGGGAGGGAGAAAACAATATTGAAAAGAAAAATGCTTAAAAATTATTTCACTTGTCTGGTATGTAATTTGGTTTTGACTTCTGAACATGTTGGGCTTTTTTAACTGTAGGAATTAATCAGAAGCAATATTCTGAGTGGAGGTTTTTATTTTCCATCTTCCAGGCTGCATTGATATCCAATGGAACATGCAAATATTCAGCAGCTTCCCGTCACTTTTGTGTTAGAGCAAAACATTTGCTTTTGCATGGTTGTGATCTTCTTGGCAGAGAAAGTAAGAGATGCATGATCACTGGCATAGTCTTTTCTTTCTCCCCGTTTGTTGTTTTTCCTGGGAAAGAGGGCTACCTCAAAGTGCTGACATGGGATTTCTTTTTGCTATGTGTTACCCAACAAAACATTGTCATATGAGCTCATAAGAAAACTCATATGGGTTCAGATCTTTGCTTTGAAAGAGCATGCTTTTTGGCAGCATGTGACCATGATGCCGAAGTAAAAGAAGTCTGAAAAGAGTTGAGTTAAAAATAGGTTAGACTGCAGGGCTCAAAGGGCAATAATCGGTGGCTCAATATCTAACTAGCAAGCAATAAGCAATACTGGGGCTGATCTTGTTCAGTCGCTTAACTGAAAACCTGGATGATAAAACGAAAGGCAAACTAACAGATGGTACTAATCTGGGGACAAGGACAGGGATTAACTGTAGAGCAGTAGAGCTTCGGTCCAGGGTGATTTTGAGATACATGAAGGCTAGGTCAACAGAAACCTCCTCAAGTTCAATGAGGAGATATGCAAAGTTCTGCACATGCATCAAGTAGGCATCAGTACCATTTGGGAACCAACAGACTGAATATAATAAGCCCAGCTGAAAAGGCCATGAGGTTACAATGGATGCCAAACTGACTTGAAGTTAACAGTACACTCTTTTCACAAATGATATATGCCACACCTGGAATACTGCATTTAGTTTTGGCCACCCTAGTGCAAAAGACGTGTTGAAAAGCTCACGAGAGCCTATGTCACAAAATGGAGTGGTTTGGACCGCTTAAAGAATCACCTTCAAGGGTATTAGCAAAAATGATTTAACAGGAATTTATAAAAGCATGACTACACAGAATTCGATGACTAGGTTCACTCTATTAATACATGGATGAAACATAACAAAGGAAAATTAAGTTAGAATCAAACTAAAATTATGTATATCGAGACTGATGATGCAAAAGTTTAAGAGAAAAGTGTACAAAGGAAAATCAAGTTAGAATTGATTTCTCATGATTTGTACAGAGATCGGGAATGTAAAAAGGTAAGGGAGACCCTCCTGTTGAGTCACGATGTTCAGAGAAGACCTCCTTGCTTCCTAAACTCCTGTTCAAGCTTGAGTGGATCTGGATCAACTTCTAGGCCCAGACTGGTCAACAATTTATATCTAAAGGGATTATGAGTATAATAGCAGCCTGAGATTCCTTCACAGTTAAATAAAGTTCACAACAGTGACTTATATAGAGATTTGAAAAGCACTATTTGCAATATACTTGCTATAGAATATTCAGGTTATTACACATACACAAAGACACTAAGAGATATAGCTATAAGCAAGTAAAAGAGCTATACCTGTTAAAAATTCTTCTTGAGTTCAGTGAAAATATTCGCATCAAATGGTTTGTCATCTTACTCAATGGGCAAAGGGTTGAGCCTCAAAGAGCAAAGAGTATCAGCCCAGGTCCCATCAGCTCTCAGTGACAGACCTCCCATCTTCACAAACTGGAGTTTGCGAGCTCTGAGGTGTCCCACTCAGATGGAGTTGTTGGTCGCAGCCCGCTGCAGTCCAGGATTGCTCAAAGGGTCTCACTTACTACCTCTGTTTATAGTTTCATGCGATTATTTGCTTTAGTCATTAGCAAATTATTGGGATTCCAGTAGCACTGGTACCATTTCACATGAGTTACAATTCAGATAAGGAAGATTCCAAGGCTGTCAGAGAATGACTTAAAATTCAGATACTGGATGCTCCAAGTCTGTGAGGAGAGGACTGAGATATGTCCCAAGGTTGTCAGGAAATGACTAATTATCCCTACTCCCATCCCCAGACTTCACCAAGCAACAAAGTCCTTGGTACGGTCAGTGTAGCTCCTTGTCTTAGCCATGCAAGAGTTCCTGGTGCAGTCAAGGGATGCTTAACCACCCAACACATTACACTTATGCTAAGGCCTAGTAAGACTCCCCAAGTTCATAGTTCGGCCCAGAGAGGGGGGGAAATGCAACACCACAGCCTAGTGGCAGGTTTTCAAGACAGGAGCCTAGAGTATTAGTAAGCCTATGACACAGCCTACAAGGAGATGCTGAGTGAGGTGAGCTTGTTTTATCTGGAATAAAGGAGGCTAAGGGAGGGAATCTGCGAGCAGCCTACAACTCGTTGAAGGGTAGTTACAAAGATAATGGAGCTAGATGCTTCTCAGCAGAGACAAATGCTATCACAAGGAGAAATGACCACATGTCATGGTTTGGGATGTTGAGACTGGATATTACAAGAAAGATTCTCCATTAAGTCATAAGAGTAACACTAACCGAGAACGATCAGCAAAGTGGTACCCAGAGGTATAGTAGAGTCTTCATCCTTGAAAGTTCTCAAAACTTGGCTAGAAAATTAGTGACCTGACCTAGTGTTGGCAGTAGTCATCCTTTGACTGGGACTAGATGATCTCCAGAGGTCCCTTCTAACCAGCACTTCTATGATTCTATAAAGAAGCCAAGTAGAAAAGCAAATGTAGAACACAAGAGCAAAGATTGCTGCACTGAAGAGGAGAAAAAGAGATTGAAGGTGGAAGATAAAACAGCACTGAAAAAGAGCTGCTATCTCCTTAAGCATGGAGGAGGACAACTTGAATCAGTCAGGGCTGGTGCTGGAAAAGAGTTTGTACACAGAGTAGTCACAGCGACAAGGGAAGGGAAAGCAATCTACAGATGGGGAGCAGTATTTAAGGGAGAGAACTGAGGTTTTGGATCAACCTGAAGAATAGGCAGGTCCACATAAATAGGAAACTTCTCATTTATAAGAACTGACAGATATGTGACAAAAACCAAGCAAACAAAAAACCGCATGCACTATGTGCTAGAAGTATTCACAAAGGCTCTGCATATGAAGTTGAAAAGGATTCTGTGAACAGCGTGAAAGAACCTGCTGATCATTCTTTGGCAGTGTCACTGTAAAATTTTCAGTGCAGTGCAGCAAGGATTACTACACCAAGCTAAGGAAGATGTTTTAGTGGTGTTTCTGGTCTCCAAACAGGAAGGTTGGGGGTGATGGTGAACAAGAGACTAATCAAGGATTGGTGCTGTGAGGAAGGCATGGAGGTGTTCATTGAAAAGATCCATGGATATGTACATGTTTTTCCTGGTGACAGGCTTGCCATGACTCATAAGAATAATTTTAAAAATAAATAGGATGAGAAATCAGAACTAGACAAATGTTGTCTTTTTTCCTGGGCTTAGAGAATGCTACCTAAGTGAAGTAACATATATATGGGAAACAAGGGATAGCAAGAAAGAAAAAAAAAAATCAATATCCATGAGAATATATAAATTTCACAATGTCCATTGGGAAACTGAAAACAAGCACTGTGATCCAATACCCAGTAGATGAGGCAGAAAAACAGAAAATCCTAAACTACTGGTGCAAAAACATAATATTGAATAACTGAAACAAAGAGTACTGCAGTAAAGCTCATAAGGCTGTATTTAGAAAGACTTAACCCTCAAATTTTTTGAGTCTAACAACGTTAATAGTCCTGCCTATCATATAGAAGATTGAACAGCAATTTCTGCACAAGTCTAGGAGGGTGATTGGAAATCTTTTGGAGGAAAGTAAAACTTACCTTGTTTAAGCTAATGAAAGAGTTAGTTGGCATGAGTGTTATCTAGAAGCATATAAAGAAGAAAAAGGGAAGAGTTACTTAAGTTAAAAGACAGCATTGAGATAAACTGGTCTTTTGAAGATGTAAATATTTTTGTCTGAAATTAGATTTACAGTTGTAAAACAAATTAGATTCTCGAGCAATCTTCCAATAGGGATGATGAATTAAAAAATTAATAGCTTTTCAAAATGGAATTCAAAATGTTTGGAGTTAATTATCTGATGTGATATGTCCCAGTACAGGAGACAACTTCATGATTCAGAAAGTTCTTTAATTCCTCCTTTCCTTTATTCTTGTTTCATCATCGTCTTTCTATACCACAGCCTTTCAACAAAGGTAAGTGTATGTTTTGTTTTAGGGACCTCTTTATGGTTTTTAGTCAAGCAAGGTAAGATTTAGAGCATTGATTATAGCCAATAGCTTCACCAGAGCCTTTGTTTTTTTTCAATGAATTAATGAAAACTCATAAACAAAAGAAAGACGATGCTGCTGTTTTATTGTTTGCATGTAATCCTTGATGAGGTACTATGTATGGAAAACATCAGTTACAGTGATGAACAA
>VYZV01029783.1:96177-110239 GCA_013401275.1 Pandion haliaetus | reverse complement strand
TTTTCCAAAGGGCTGACCATCATTTTTTTGATGGAGCTTACAGAATTACAGTGTTAAATCCACTCCTATCTATGTGCCAAAAAGTAGAAACTAGACTGAAGCTGACTAAAAGCTTGATGTGTCAGTGTAGTTATGTCGGAATGGTATTATTTGTTTTGAAAAGTGAGAGTAAAAATATATTCAGTCTTTTACGTCAGAAGTATGTAAGTATTGGAAGAATGTCTTCAAACTTTCAGTACTTTTACATGCTCCTAATGACTTTAACATCTCTTAACAACTTTTTAAAAAGTTGCTAATATTAAATATTTGAGGCTAAACAGAGTTGTTCTTTTTGTTCTCTGTTGTATTCACTTCACTGAAAGGAACAAAAATCTGTAAACCACATAGTACCTCCTTCTTGTAAAAGTAAATTCTTCAAAATACCATGTGAAAATCAGATGAGAATCAGAAATTTTTGTGAGACCACCTTTTTTAATTATTTTTTATTTTTAAATTCTCTGTGGGATGTATTAACTTCGTGCTCTATGCTTTGAGCTACTCCTGGGGTTGAAATTCCAGAGAGGGAGGTTTCCTGGAGTTCAGAGGACTTTGACGTGAAATGTCAATAAACAAAGGGGTGATTTATGGAGTTGTGAGACCAGGGAAGTTTGGGAATCAGACTTCCTATTCCTTCAGTTTGCAGTTGCACCCTGAAAGTGGGAGTTTAAGGAAATTGATGCAGGGGTTCTGTGACCTCTTCTTTCCTTGAGTTGATTTTTGTTGTGTTTTGGGCAGTGGTCAGGTTGGAACAAATTAATTATAAAGTCTACAATCATAGGTTCTTGCAGTTTCTAGGGAATGTGCTTCACTGAACTGTCTTCATCTTTGAATTGTTTCATGTTTGCTTTCTTTTCACAGTTACCATTTTCCCCAAAAGCTCTTTTGGGTGTTTTATATGTATTTTTATTTTCAGAAATGCAAGGACTTGGGGCTTTCAGAAATCAAACACAATGTCTGACTTAATGTATGTATTTTTTCTATTCCACAAAGTCAGACCTTGTGTAGCCCTAAGTCTTTGCAACTCTGATGAAAGTCAACAGAAAAGTATAGGGAACTGTTGCCTTTGAAAATCAGACCCTTGTGCTTTCAATCCCATCTTCAGAATCAGTGCCCAGCACAGAATGTAGTGTCAGTGTGTTGCTACTGAAGCACAAGAACAATTGAAAAGCCTGATAATAAATACATTGTAATCATTAAAGAAGTGATCCCTTAAGGTTTTTAACAAGTCTTTATATACCTTGCACACTAGTAGGTTGCAAGGGTTATATTGGTACAATTGTAACTGAAGTTGTTTGTAAGGTGAATTCTAAGGGGTTTTTAGTGGTTTGCTTAGGTTAAAAAAAACCACTACTGGTCTCTGAGGATGAACCCAGGAAAAATCTGTATGATAGCCAAGAAAGATTACTTGAGTTCTTCCTTTAGATAAGGTTTAAAAATGTCCTGGTATCATAATAGGTTGTAGAAACTCAACACAAATAACTGCTTTTAAATAATGTTATGCATCTTTCTGTTTTATATATTGCATATTAAGTGGGAGAGATACCCCTGAGTGTGAGAGAATATTGGATAGTGAAAATTGTGTTCTTCCTTGTATGAATATCTTTGACAGATTCTGTGAAAGAATTGGTTAAAGCTATATTAACTTTTTGGTCAGCTCCGGAACAATATTGAGTCATATACCAAAATGCATTGAGCCTGGGAGTTATTTCTCGAGTATTTAACCTGTTTGCTTTCTTTTGTAGGTACCTTGAAGTGGAATGGGAAGCTAAACGAAAAACACATCGAGAATTCAATAAATCAACAATGATTGACCTGTGTCCCAGAGTGCCTAAACAAGATAACAGCAGTGATTGTGGGGTCTATTTGCTGCAATATGTAGAAAGCTTCTTCCAGGTACAAATGAAAGCTACCTTCCCCTTTCCCCAAAATTACCTGAAACCCAAAAAAAGTACTTCTGAGGGAAATAGCCAGACACAAAAGCCTGTGATGCTCAGCCTCAAAAGTGTCAAAGCCATTTAAGGAAGAAGAGATAAAACCCCACTTGAAGTAGTGGCAGGGGTCTTTGTATCTGGAGCATAGACAGTTTCTCGTCAGTGTTTGTTGACAAACATTTCTGACCTTGTAGTTCAATGTTGCTTTTACGTTGACACATTCAATATCCCTAACTATTTGGATGTATTTGGAGTCTATTTAGTTGGCACGTTTCTGGCCTACAGATGTTACAAAGGCATCTTTTCTGTGCATCTCTTCTTGTAGCCTTTAAAACTTCAGTCAGCTTTTGCATTGGCCTTTGACTGGCTCTGCACGCAGCAGCTTCTGGAGAAAGAAAGAGGGGGGAATCCTTGAAAGTTCATGCACAGAGCTAAGGGAGCCTCTCTTTCCTGTTCAGCACGTGCCTGTAAACATCTGTAGATGCTGGGCTTCAGGTGCTGTCTTCTAGGGTGTTCCCAACTCTTCTTCCCCCCTGATTAGTGCAGTGCTCTCTTGCTCTGTCCTTTGAATGGCTCTGCTTGTTTAATGTATATACATGTGGTCCGTGTTTTCTCTTGAGAGTCCTGTGCATGGGAAGCCTTGTGTTGGGCCTTGGGCAGTGGACAGATTTTTCTTCTGTAGTAGAACAGACTGCCATTCCAAAGCGCCTGTATATTAATGCACACAGCGTGGGGAATAAATATGAGGAATTCAAGATCTGTGTGCAGTTGCAGGGCTACGATCTTGTTGAGATCACGGGGACGTGGTGGGATAGCTCATGTGACTGGAGTGCTGTGACGGATGGATACAGGCTCTTTAGTAGGGGCAGGCTGGCAAGATGGGGAGGTAGTTGCCCTTGATGTGAGAGAGCACCTGGAATGCATGGAGCTCTGTCTAGGGTTGGATGAGGAGCCAGCTGAGAGCTTACGGGTAGTGATTTAAAGAGCAGACTTGTGTGGGTGACATAGTAGTGGGCATCTGCTGTAGGCCACCTGATCAGGAAGAACAAGTGGATGAGACCTTCTGCAGACAGCTAGAAGCAGCCTCATCTTCACAGACCCTGGTCCCTGCGGGGGACTTCAACCACCCTGACATCTGCTGGAGGGATAACACAGGACATAAGCAATCCAGGAGGTTCCTGGAGAGCATCAGTGACAGCTTCGTGACCCAAGTGATAGGGGAGCCAATGAGGAGAGGTGCTCTGCAGGACCACATACCCACAAGCAAGGAAGGTCTGGCTGGGCATGTAAAGGTCAAAGGCAGCCTTGGCTGCAGTGACCATAAGATGGTGGAGTTCAGGATCATGAGAGGAAGGAGCAGGGCAGAAAGCAAGATCATAAGCCTGGACTTTGGCCTTTTCAGGGATCTGCTTGGAATAGTTCCATGCAATAACGCCCTGGAGGGAACAGGGGTCTAAGAAGACTGGTTGATATTCAAGGAACACCACCTCCAAGCTAAAGAACAGTTCATCTGAACAAGGAGGAAGTCAAGCAAAGATGTCAGGAGACCTGCATGGGTAGAGGAGCAGCTCCTGGCAAAACTGAAACATAAAAAGGAAGTATACACAGGACAGAAGCAGGGACAAGTAACCTGGGAGGAATATAGAGACACTGTGCAAGCATGCGGAGACATAATTCAGAAAGCCAAACCCAACTGAGGGATATCAAAGGCAATGAGAAGGGCTTCTATAATTATGTAAGCAGCAAAAGGAAGACTAGGGAAGATGTGGACTGACCACTGAATGGGGCAGGGGCCCTGGTGACACAGGACATGGGAAAGGCTGAGCTTCTGAATGCCTTCTTCATCTCACTCTTGACTAACAGGCCCTAGAGACTGGGGAAAAGACTGGAGCAAGGAAGACATACCCCTGCTGGGAGAGGATCAGGCTAGGGAATACTTAAACTAGACATTCATAAGTCCATGGGCCCCAGTAGGATGCTCCCATGAGTGCTGAGGGAGCTGGCTGATATCATTGTGAGACCACTCTTAATCTTGGAACAGTTGTGGCAACTGGGAGAGGACTGGAGGAAAGCAAGTCTCACTCCTATCTTCAAAAAAAGGCAGGAAGTAGGACCTGGGGAGCAATAGACTGGTCAGCCTCACCTGGATCCCTGGGAACGTGATGGAGCAACTAGTCCTGGAAAACATTTCCCGACATGCGAAGGACAAGAAGGGGCTTGAGAGTAGTCATCATGGATTCACAAAGGCAGGGGGGAGTCATGCTTGACCAACCTGATAAGCTTCTATGATTAAATGACTGGCCTGGTAGATGAAGCAGAAGTGGATATTGTCTACCTGGACTTCAGCAAGGCCTTTGACACTGTCTGCCATAAGATCCTCGTAGAGAAGCTCATGAAGTATGGGCTGGATGAGCAGACAGTGAGTTGGATTGAAAACTGGCTGACTGGATGGGTCCCAAGGGTGGTGATCAGTGGCAGGCAGTCTAGTTGGAGGCCAGTAATTAGCAGTGTACCCCAGGAGTCAATACTTGGTCTGGTCCTGTTTAACATCTTCATTAATGATCTGGGTGTTGGGGCAGAGTTCACAGATGACACAAAACTGGGAGGAGTGGCTGATATGCCAGATGGTCGTGCTGGTATCCAGAGGGACCTTGAGATGCTGGACAATGGGCTGTCAGGACCCTCATCAGGTTCAACAGGTATCGTAGACTCCTGTGCCCAGGGAGTAACAACCTCAGGCAGCAATATATGCTGGGGGTCACCCAGCTGAAAAGAAGCTTTGCTGAAGAGGACCTAAGGGTCCTGGTGGACACCAAGTTGAACATGTGCCAGCAGTGTGTCCTTGTGGCGAAGAAGGCTGGTAGTATCCTGGTCTATGTTAGGAGAGATGTTGACAGCAGTTCTAGGGGAGTGATCCTTCCCCTTTCCTCAGTGCTGTGTCCAGTTCTGGTCTCCCCAGTAAAAGAGAGTGAGATGGTGCTATTGGAGCAAGTCCAGCAAAGGGTCACAAAGATGGTTAAGGTACTGGAGCATCTCTCCTATGAGAAAAGGTTGAGAGAGCTCAGACTCTGAGAGAAGGCTCAGGGGGGATCCTATCAAGGTGTACAAATTGTACAATGTGTACAAACCTGAAGAGAGGATGCAAAATGGACAGAGCCTTCTCTTTTCAGTGATGCCCAGTGACAGGTCAAAAGGCAATGGATGCAAACTGAAACACAGGAGGTTCCCTCTGAAGTAAGGAATTGCTTGTTGGGTTTTTTTGTTTGTTTGTTTGTTTTTGCTGTGAGGGTGACCAAGTGCTGGTACAGTTTGCCGAGAGGTTGTGGAGTGTCCCTCCTTGGAGATACTCAAAAGCTCTATGGATGTGGTCCTGGCAACCCAGCTCTAGGTGGCCCTGCTTGAGGAGGGGGGTTGGACCAGGTGAACTCCAGGAGTTCCTTCAATCCTCAACCGTTCTGTGGTTCTGTGATAGATGGGTTGAGCTCTTGTGTAGGTGGAAGATGAAATTCTTTACCAGTGCTTTTGAACTGCCCATGCTCTAACAGTTGGGTCATGTTCTGCTTGCAGAAGCAAGGTGGTTGTAGTTTGTCCTAAACATACCAGGGCTCATAGACCGCAAATCATGATGTGGTTTTCGCTTTGTTTTTTCAATTTCTCATATACTACTTTATTCAAAGGAAGGATAAGGTGAAATATAAGCATGGTAAAAGCATTAAGAGGGAAAGAGGAAAAAAATTTACTTTGGCAAATCAGATGTGGTGGTGTGGTCTTACTGCCAAAGCTGCCAGCACCTCTCAGCCATTTCAGTTTGCTGTCCTATTTTGTTCTGAATTCTCTCCTTCACATGGCTGGCTAAAACTGCTAGCAGTGTTCTTACTGCTTTGTTGTCTTCTATCCAACAGACCAGCAGCTCATGACAAAAAAAAGGCATGCCTGAGGCAACAAAACCACAGCATGTTTAACTGCTGCATGCTTGATCTTTCTCTATAGTATGATCCTGTGTGTTTTGTGACCAAAGTGCATCTGTCCATTGATAGTTATCAAGAGTATGTCTAATCGTATCAGAATACGTGGAATCTGCCTTGAATATGTTCTTATACTGATATATCTTAGAGAAGTGGTGATAACCTGTTTGGTGTTTACCGTGAGTAGTGTATGGTAAGGGTATGTGTGTATGTGATTACCATGGAGGAACTGGATTTGACTTTGAAGCCTGTCACTGTCTCACGGAAACTTGTTCGTGCCTCCTTGGTCTCAGCAGTAATGGAAGGGTTTGAAATTCTTTTTGAAGGTTGCTTTAGGAAATTCACACTGTAAATACTCCTTTTTCTGTTACCAGAATCCCATAGTTAACTTTGAACAGCCGCTGAATCTGGAGAAGTGGTTCCCTCGTCAGCTGATCAGAAGCAAAAGAGAAGAAATTCGAGACCTGATCTTGCAACTGCACTTTCAACAGCATAGTGGCAGCAGCAGCTAATAAATCTAATAAGCCAGACCTGGCAAAGAACATTGCTGTATAAAGTAACTGGAACTCTGCTTAGCAGCATTTGGGTTCTTTCTGCCTTACAAGGAAAAAAAAAAAACAACCAAACAAACCACAAGAAGTATTTTGTTTGTTCAGTGTGTATTTATTTAAAGAATCTTTTTCATTTGGGTTGTGTGGTCATAGAATGCAGTTGTGGGGGGAGAGGAGAAGGTTGTAGATAAAAATGTAAATATGTAAGTTAAAGCTAATACATGTGGATTGCTAATTGATTTTTACTTGGAATATGAAAGCTATGTTACAGGTATGTGCCACAAGGATGTAAAAATATTTTCATCTTTTGGAGCCTGTTCTTTACAATTCTTTATAAACATGAATGATGATGTAGGAGTCAGGCCTGAAGACAGGATTTTGACCCTACTGTGTCCCCTTCGATTTTGCAGCTCATACAGATAGATTGAATACTATGTACTGTTATAATTTAAGGGTCTAATATTGGTTCTCTTAGAGATGTATTTTTTGTTTTGTTTCTGATTATATACAGAAGTAGTCTGTGTGTGTCAGAAAATTCTGCTAAGATTTGAGGCTGCTGAGGTTTTGGGTTTTTTTTAACTTTTTTTCCCTCCCTAGCATTTTCATCATAAAAATTTATTTCCATGAGTGGAAGACATTTGCTTGAGAGTGACCTTTGAAATCTTTTAAAGTCGAGAGTGGATTTTTTCCAAGTATTTTTTTATCTTTTTTTTTTTTTCTTTTCTGATTTTTAGAAGAACTCTTGCTCTCAACGTACATGCCAATACAATACATGTAGGCAGTAGATTTTTAATTCTATTAGCCTTATTTTGGGGAGTTATTCCTGTGAATATTATGGTATCACTCGCATTAGAAAGGCAAGCAGGTTGTGCTTGAAAACATTCATGACATTGAAAGGACCAGTCTCTGCAGAGGATAAAAAAAAAAAGCTGGTCTTTGTTGCTGAATCCAGGATCGTAATAAACCGAAAAGTTTGAGGTGTTTTACTGAAAAATAAGGCTATTTTCATTCAAAAAGGTCATTATGTTATATATAATGTGTCTTTAAGATATGTAATTTACATATAAAGCTAACAGGACTTACACCTTGCTCAGGAGGATTGGGTAAAGATGCCTGAATATTTGAGTGTTTAAACTCAGACTTGATTTGATAAACTAGCACAAGTTTATCGTTGTCTTAATACATACTTAGGTAGTTTTTCCTCAAACAGTGATCACAAAAAACTTTAATAACATTTTGACATGTGCACACTTTTTTCTGTAGTTACTGCATGATAGAAGATGACTGTTTTAAGCGGATACTTTCTCCTGTTCCCCACTGTAAGTAAACTTGAGTGTCGTTGCACCCTTCAGAAGGACCATGTGTCAGATAACCACTAAAACCACCTGTGTCATGAACATATCTACAAAACCAGAGCTCTTAAAGCTGGAAGTAGGCTAGCGAGTTAAAATAAAAATGGAGGGCAACGCAAAGATGTGAACATTTTTATGGCACTGCAGAATTCTCAGGGTCCCTTACCACAAGACAACTCTGAAACCTAGCATTTGGAAAATCCAGTTATTACTTCAGGTTCTGTACAGTCATCAAAAAAACCCAACAAAACCCCACCATTGTTTCTCAAATCAGGAAGGATGCTTTCTGGAGAAGAGAGGCAACTTTAAAACAAAATAATTTGCTGAGCGCAGTTACCTTCTGTATAGCTGTGAGCAGCCTAGTGCAATTACTGTATGGTTTTTGTCTTTGTTTCCACTTCAGTTCTGTAGTTTGTCACTACCCCCAGCCAACATCTGTCCCCCTCACCCCGGAGTTTTTGTGGCTTTCATCACCTAAATCACATCAGCATTACTTACAGGGATAATCTTTGTATTTATTGTAAGACAGATGAAAGATAAAATGTGGAAATGTGTGCCCTTTCTCTACAGCTTTTTAATTTATGAATATTTTCAGTGTTCCCTCATGAAAAATAGTTTGGGCTTTTTCTTATGGTAAAGTTAGTTTTTATCATAAACTAATTTGTNTATAGATATTTAAAAGCAAAAGTCATGTATAAACTTTTCTAAATTGGTTTTATAACATTAAAGGATTGCCTTTGTAGATGTGTTAGATATGTGCTGTGAGAATGCCAATACATTTGATATTAAAATTATCTCCAGAAGTTGCTGAATATGATTGTTACCATTCTCTTCCCAGCTGCCACAAATAGCCAGTGAGCTAACCGTAAGTTAGGCCATCTTACTGCTTTTAAGGTCTTTACACAGTGTGTGTCTCTCAGCCCAAACTTGAATCAAAGTGATTATTTGTTCTCTAGTCCTTATAAAGGCATGCAGTTAGTTCACAGCTTCTTGTGGCACGCAAGGCTGCTTTTTGACTCAAGAGCCTTACAGTTATTTTCTGTAGTTAGGCTAATGGTCTTGACAGCCTGAATGACTAGCCTGGGAAATGCCTGGGACCACCAGCTGCAACCCACCCCATTCCAGCCATTTGCATTTAACAGTTAGGTGGTGCATGCTGGGAAGTGTCTGTGGAAAAAGTTACACTCCCGGTACCTTTGTGCTTCCTTTTTGGTTGCTAGAACTCTCCAAAGATAACTTTTAGCATATGTAAGGCACCAGCCTGACTCAGGGACCTTTTTGCACATCTCCTGCATCTCCAGTTCCTGTATTAATTCCTGTTTAACTGAAATGGTGGAGTGGTATGATACTTCAAAGCAAACCAATCCTTGTAAGGCTCTTTACCCTATACTGTCTAATTTTGGTTTCAAGGCAATGAATTGTACTCGAAGTGTTAACTCCAGCTATCGGTTTCTTTAAAAGAAACTGCTACATTCTGGCTGTGTGGGACCAGAACCTGGCTTCCATGAAGAAATCTGAGTCATGGAGATCATTTAAGGTACTGTTGGCAGGCATGACGCAAGAAACAAGGTGGAAGAGAACTAACTTGCAGGAAGTAAATCTTCCAGGAAAAAGACAAAATGCCCTAGTGTACGTGAAGAACTGGAGAATCAAATCATGAAACTGCAAGAGTGCATTTCTAAAAGTATCTGTGGACTGCTGTGCTTTTCCTCTAGAATTGCAGGTATAGATTCATTGCATTCCATCTGTCCTTTTGTGGGACTTGCCTCCTAGAATTTGATCCTGAAACGAGCTTGCAGTACTCAGTAAGTACTACACCTTGCAAAATAATAAAAACTTAAAAGCCATAGTTGTCACATTTTTATCTTTATTATGACAGGGAAGCAGAATATTCCTTCTGGCACCCTCCTCCCCCCCCCACACCCAAAAAAAAAAGACCGGTTTCTAGATGGAAAAGCAGGAATTGTAGAATGTAACTTGAAAGGTCTCAGGATTGAAAATGTTGCCATTAATAAACCCAAGACCAACAGCAATAATTCTGTCCAACCAAATTGAAGTTGGAAACCCTATTCAAAGATGAAGCGCAGGTGCCGGGATCATCTTTGACTGTTGAACAAGGTTAAGAGATACTTACCTGATCAACAGTTCAGAAAAGGAGGAATGCTGGGAATAGGGTTACATTACGTGGACAGAGTAGATTAATTTGGTTGATCTCACTTTCTGAATTTTCTGCTCTGAATACTTTACCACATGGTGGAAGAGGTGGCAGTGTGACAGGCTGTGGTGGGCTAAATTTGCTCAGCTGGAAGGCTAAACAGCCTCAGACCTTGCTTATTCTTGTGAGATGGCTCACCAGAGCTTTTTTCAGGAGCACAAGCAAAAAATGCTAATGGTGAAATGCTTTGGCAACAGCAGCCACAGAAACTGAACAAGTGAAAAGGTTTTGTCTAACCTAATTGTCTCAGCTAAACTGATTGGGAATTTTGTTGGTGAACCCTGTCAAATGCCATAAAGTCAGTTGCTATAGTCCAGTCACAGGAGAAAATTTATAATCTTGGTATTAATCTGCGTGAGCTTGGAGATAGGGAACGTCTGCCATCATGTGGCTCTTCATTAGAGGCATTTTCATTAAAGTATACCTTTATTTTGCCTTTTTTTTTAGTTACAGATGAATGGATTTAGCTTTTTTTGAATGAATCGCTTTTGAAAAAAAATTAAATTATTTAGAACAGTATGTGTGCTGTAGCAGAACTTCAGTGACCATTAGCTTGTAGAGAACTGTAATTCAGTTAATCACATTTGCTATATGAAAGTGCATGTCCTTTCTTTTCAGAAATAAAACTTGTTAGAAAATTGTCTTTTTATTTTTGGAGGTACTGATGTGACCTTGGCGTGTTACATCACTAGGATTATACTTCCCTTTTTTTCTCCAGCAAAAATATACTTTTCCTGAATACTTTTGAGCAGATACAATTTGGCTGTATCTTCTGATGCAAAGTATCTCTGTAAAGGCTTTAATCAAATCAAGGGAGGAGTTAATTTTTTAAGGTTATTTTGGAAATCTGTTGCAAGAGTTGTTTTGTTTGTTTTAAAAAACTTTTAAAATATGGTTGTGCTTTTAGTTATGCCTTTTGCTATCAAAAATATAGGAGATTTTCAGCTGTTGCAAATCTAAATTTCAATGCTGAAATCAATGTTGAATTTAAAATTGATAGCTTGAACTAATATTAATAAAAATTTAAATGTTTAAAATATTTTATTCACACAGAAGCTGACATAGCCATACCATAGAAAACAAATTTTGACAGAGGTACAAAGCAGGTAGTTTCTATACTA
The DNA here is from genome assembly GCA_013401275.1 of Pandion haliaetus. NCBI lineage: Eukaryota > Metazoa > Chordata > Aves > Accipitriformes > Pandionidae > Pandion > Pandion haliaetus. The sequence continues at coordinate 99,065 of VYZV01029783.1, read as the reverse complement.
TTCACATTCTGAGTGTCTTAGAGTACTTTGCTGATGAAAAAAACCAGGAATGCCCTAAATCTGAAGACTCTCAGGAAAAATTTTAATGGGGTTTCTTACTCTTACTGAAGCACGTGTATTCTGAGAATTTTCTCTAAAAGGGTTAGTTGTCATGCATTCTTGAGGTGTGTTAGCTTTTGCCATTATGAGTGTGTATAATATTTCTAATCTTGGTTCAGTTGCATTTTTGCAGGGTAATGCAAGCAAAAACATTCATGACATTGAAAGCACCAGCCTCTGCAGAGGATTTAAAAAAAAGCTGGTCTGTGTTGTTGAATCCAGGAATGTAGTAAAGGTACCCAAGTTTGCCTCAAAAGTTGCTCTGTCCACCTAGAGATGCTGAATAGGACTTCGAAACAGTTTATGGGCACCAGTGCAATGTTGTTTCTGTGCCTTGTATCGTCAGGACTGTTCAATTTACAACTCCAGTGGTGTACTGCACTTGGTGCTGCTGCCAGTATTGTAGTTATCTTGACAGAGCTAGTGTAGCTGAGCAGTGCTGGTTTGATAGATCCAAAATGTCTGATTCTGAGAAAACTGTGCACGTTAGGGCAGCTCAGTGGTTTAACCTGAAGCGTAATTTAGTAGTTTTGTGGGGAAAAAAAACCAAAAAAACCAAAACCTAAGGAAGATACGTTGTTGCTTTGAAAAATAGCAGCCAGAGTCTGTTAGATGTCAGAAGACAGAGCCTAAAAAGTATGTGGTTTTATTTGATTCCTGTGAGTGTCCTCTGTGTAATATCAGGAATTAACAGTGTTATCTGAATTGCTGGGAGTTCAGGAGAGCAGCTAGAAGAGAGGAGTCAGCACTGTGTACGTAAGGAACTCTGTGCAAATGCTCTGCAGACTGTCATCTGGGAAGCCTTGGGAATCCAGCTTTGAAATATTTACGCAAAACCACTACCAAAGATAGTCACTTAAGACAAACGAGTGGTTTGCTCAGATTGATCTGAACACAGTAACCAGCAAGTCCTGAATAATGCCACCCAGGAGACAGCCCTCATCGGGTTTTCCTAGTGATCTGAATGTAGTCTGCCATTGCAGGATAGCTTCCATACACGTTTCCGCAATGAGCTGACCCTGGACAGGAGGGGAGCTGAGAGTGCTGCTGCTTTCCTGCACTCTGTCCTTTCTGCAGTTCTTCTTAGCTGATCATCTCTTCAGGTATCTGCACTAATTTGTTCCTACTGCTCATGTCAGATAATACCTGAACAGAGATGAAAAAATCACAGCTTGCCCTGGCTTTATCTTTGGGGAAGCACTGCTTCTGGGATGTGAGGGACAGTGGTGTAACAGCACAAGATTTCCTCCTTTAGCACAGACTTGGGCAGTAGGGCTATATTAGCCCTGTCACCAGAAGAAAGAGTCCTACAGAAAGGTTGCTTCAATGTTATCTACATATGCATCGGTGTTTAAGCGAGTCAGTGCATTTTTAGATACATATATTTGTATAATTTGTACACTGAGACCTTCTACTGGAGACTAGCGTGCTCCCTCTGATGTTCTGTGGTCAGCATGATTTTTAAAAAGCGCAGAAATTGAAAGGCAAATGAAAAAATGTGGTTAATTAAATGTGAAAGGTGCTGTCCTTGTTTGGACTGTCTGTTAATGGTATGACAAGCTCTGGTAAAGAGCTTAGCTGGCCAGATTAAAATTAAAAAATTGTCTCAGTCCATCTGCTAGCTCCAAGGAGTTTACTTCCATCACCTTTTCTTGTTCTTTACTAAAGCGGAATACTTTCTTTGAGAAGAACATTCCGAGGATGTCTTGCTTGACTTTTTCTACCTAATGTTTTTTCCAAAGACAATTATATGTGACATCAAGATATTTTCAAGAAGGGTAACGCTCTTGGTTGGTTCAAGGATACGTTAAAGACAACAGCTCTTTCGCTAACAGGGATTTTCTTTTTTTTCTTTTTTTTTTCTTCCTTTTTTTTTTTTTTTTTTCCTTGCATCTTGGTTTTTTTGACACAAGTATGTTTGGCTTAATTTGGAAAATACTTATTTGCCTTCTGGTTTTGGGAATGATTAAAGGCAATCTTCAAATAGTTGCAGGTAATGCAGAAATCTTATTTATGTTCTTGTTTTCAAAGTTTACCTATGGCAGTGTGTAGAAATAAAAATGCCTTTCTGCTTTAATTATAACAAAGGGGACTAATATAGAGAAATGTTTGGTCAAATCTGTGCCATGATATCAGTGTAAATATGGAATACTTAGAGTGATTTCCAGGAGGTATCACTGTACATCTGTGTTGTTTTGAGTGTAGATTGTAGCTACAGGAGGTAAGCTTTTCCAACTTTGAGAGGCTTTAAATACTAGTATGTTTTTTACTTGGTGCTTTTTTCTTTAATAATTTTGTATTCAACCTTAAAAAGTGAGGTTCTGTCTTCTGCTTATGGACACTGAAGATGTTTCAGTTTGGGTAAAGATCGGGCTTTTTGCGTTAGTGACATTTTTTGACATTCTCACTCTGTACCATCTGGTGGTGGTCTTCTGCACTAGAGCTGACTGTTAATATACCATCAAAATAACCACGTTCTTCATCTTTCTGTCATCAAAGTCAAAGGTGCTGTTGACTTTGAAGTTGCACAATAAACTCATAATCTGTGGGATGAAAAATGCCATATACTTACAACTGTTCTTTCTCTAATAAATGATTCATTGTGATTCTTCTTCAGGCATGTTTTCTGGGGAAAAAGTGAAAGAAGAAGGTCGAATTAACTAATTTCAGATCAGTTGACTGTGACTGTGGAGGATAGAGGGTTAGACTGTCAGACTGAAACCAAATAGACACATTCTCCCCTCAGCTGTAAAGTTTCCTCTGGAGTGATGTGAAACAACTAACATAAG
>VYZV01029783.1:14045-96085 GCA_013401275.1 Pandion haliaetus | reverse complement strand
CCCAGGGAAGTGGTGGTATCGCCATCCTTGGAGGTGTTCAAAAAACACGAAGACGTGGCACTTCAGGACATGGTTTAGTGGGCATGGTGGTGTTGGGTTGACGGTTGGACTCGATGATCTTAAAGGTCTTTTCCAACCTAAAGGATTCTATGATTCTATGAAATGTTTCTTGTGGAAAGGAAGTACAGAATAAGGGGAGTTCTTAATTAGTTAGTTCATTTCTGGCCCTGAAAACTTCTAAATACATGTTTATTCACAAATATAGTCCCATTGACTTCAGCCAAATCACAGAAGGGGAGTTAAATACAAAACATTACCATTCAAAGGGTTAGAGCTTTAGGCTGTGTTACCATTTGATGCAATGCTGTAAAGAGCTTAAGGTTGTTTATAATAGTACAGTCATACAGACAGGTTATGTCCTTTAGAGACCAGAGCAATGGCGTTAAGATACATACGACTGCATCACTATCTCATCTGAGAAATTTATGTGTGGTTTTAATTTTACAGCAGAAGGTTATTCAGCTACGGAAGGAGGACAGGCTAAAGATGGTTCACCAATGCCTCAGCTCAGTGGCTGGCAGTTGGCAAACGCTTCTCTGTCTCCTGAGTTGAAAAAGCTTAATGGCATCGTGGAGGCTGAACAGGTCAACAAGCATTTACTATTACGAAGGAAGCGGTCCATTCTGTTTCCTAGTGGAGTTAAGATCTGCCCTGATGAATCTGTTGAGCAGGCTATTGCCAACCATCTGAAATATTTCAGGCTCAGAGGTAAGTGATTGTATGTCTCATGGGTTGATAAGAACATCTATTTATTAAAAAAATAACAGATGAAGCTTTTAAACATAATAAATATTAGGCCATATGAAATACTTTATTACCCAAGAAACTTAGTTTTCTGTGATAATCTTCCTTATGAGAGCTGTTCTGAGTTAAAAAAAAAAACCCTTCTGGTTAGACTCATGTAAAAACTCTCAGTCCCTGAAACTACAGTTAGTGTTTAATAATTACTAATCCTTTCTTACAGAACAACTTGAATGCTAAGAAAAATAGGTGCTAGGTACAAGTTAGCTAAATGACAGAGCTTGTTGTTTTTATTTAGAGTTCTTCAAGTGCTTGTAGAATTCACTGAGGGATCTTTCAGAAAAGTGTCAAGTCTGAGACATCGATGTCTCAGCAATGTGACTTCTGACTATGGCTGGTTGTGCAAAGCATAGTATATTCTGTTCAGAAAGCCAATCTCTGTGTATCAGGCTGTAGTATAACAGACGTGAAGCTTTTATTTTAAGATGTAGGAATTGGTGTGACAGAACTTTCTTTGAAAAGCCAAAATATTCCCAGTAACAGCTTCTTTCGTGTGGTGAAATATTACAGCAACATGATGTATTTTAAACCCTTCTGTCTGACAACATTGGAACGGGGCATTGAGGTCATGCAGCACCTTCTGGTAGCTGTGTGTCTCTGTGGCATTCAAACAGATCATAGTGTCTTAACATGTTTAGGCATAATTGGTGAAATGGGAAAGAGCTGCTGTCACTTAAAGGAGAAGGAAAGGTGTTCAGAGACTCATGTTTGATGAGACTTTTTTGATTGCCTATAGAAGAAACTCCCACTGGTAACTCAATTTATTTACTTAGAGCAGTGAAAAACAATTAAAACCAGGAGTTGCTGAGTGTCTGTGTAAAAGTAAACATGAAAAAGTGATTTGGAAAACAAGTGGAATTACATGGCATCAGAGCCTCATTTAAATATGAATTGTGCCCAGCTTATGAGGGATGTCAACACTGATGATTAGTAGACAGTTTGACACGCTTTGCAAGCTCCTTGTGTATGTCCACCCAGTAACACTCAACTGCTCTGTTTTGCTCAAAATGAACCCATACTATGTGCAGTCACCCCTCAATTATCTGTGGTAGGGGTATGTAAGGGCAATACCACATAAGCAAAAGTGTGAGTGATAATAAAGAGGAAAATCTGTAAATTAGTTTGTAAAAGCATATTTAGAACTTAATGATCCTAGGCTGAACCAAAAATCCACCTAGTCCATCTGCTGTCCTACTGGACTTACGGCTTCCACAGTCCACAAGGATTTCTCGAGCAGAGATGCTATGACCACCCCTAGCACTTTTAACTTAAAACTTTTGAAAAAGATCTCTGCAACTAGCAGAGGTGGCTTTAATTAGCAGCAAGTCGAGCAAGGTCTGGTTCAAGCAACTTGTCGTCTTCATTCTGTTAGCAGCCATGAGCTGCACCACGAGTATTTGGTGATGTCTAGTTAATCGCATCCTGAGTAAATGCACTAGAGGTAAGTGAGAGTTGATGGTGCTGCTACTTTCATTCACAATAAAGCTGTTTCTTGACTGTTACTGAATTATATAGCACTTTTTTTTCTTGAAACCATGTTTTTACTAGCTAGCTGAATCACCACAGTGATAAAATAGTGAGATGGACTTTCTTGTCTCTGCAGTGTCAACAAAATAGTCCTAGGAAAGTGTGGGGTCACTGTTTAGCACTCAGAGAACAGCTACTATCAGTGATTAAAAAATAACTGATCCTACAAGGGAATAAATATGAAGGCACACAGAACTGGTTGATTTTTCGATCTCAGTCTGCATTTTTAGAATCTTCTTTTTATTCTGTATCTGTTGAAGTTAGGAATGACTTTAATATCCCATACGTTCTCTGGAAAGGATGGTTTCAATGCAATCTATTCTTTCCTTAGTTTTACTTTATTGTCAGCAATAAAGAGTGCCACTACCACGGAAGGAAAGGTTGATTACTGTTTTGTTCTAAGAACTTGTTAGAAAGACAGAAAAGGTTTGCATGTGCTGATTATCAAGATTATGTTTGTTCTATCTGTATTTACCTTAGAAGGAAACAGGTGGGAATAGAATTATCTATCTGTAGCTCCCAGCTTTATTTACTTTCGCTGTCTTGCTAAAGCCTCTATTAGTGTCAGAGACTGACTGACGAACATTTCTGTCACAGGCTTTAAGCAAGTGCTTATGTCATAGCTGTAGGCTTCACAGTGTACACCTTTTTTGTTTTCTTCAGACTGCAATATCTGGAATTTTTTTTAGCCTTAAAAAGATACACGATAAAGAGATACGATAAATACATAATAAATCTTTAAAAAAATCAAAGGGCGGCAAAATACAGGGATCTGGAGAAAAATCAGTATTTTCTAAAACAGCAGTAACCCCCTTCAGCGTATGAAAGTCTAAGTAATGGTATGATTATTCACCAGTGGTTGTTACTATTACTGTAGTAATGAGAAGTACTAGCCAAGAATAGGGGTGGTTTTTTACTTGTTTCTCTACACCTGCAGTCTAGAAGGCAGATTTCTGAAGTGCTGATTTATTCCTACCGTCAATCACATTGCAGAACAAACTGAGTTTTCCATTAGCAGAAGATACTATTTTCAGTCTCTTTTGAGATGAATCTGGGATTATGATTGTCTCTGTACTCCCCAGTATGATACCGTCTTTGCATCTCCTGTAGCTGTATATGGAGGTTGCTGCTGTTGGCTGGTTTGTATTTAATTTCTTAGAACATGGAGTTGGAAATCAGTCATAGATGCTTACAGATTGGGTACTGTAGGCCTATGGGTTGGGTCTTAGAGCGTGTTTTTAACACATGTCCTTTTAAATGGTAGCAATGTTATGGTTGCTGCTGGAAGAGTCATGTAAATCTAGTGGTGGGTCGTAGCTGGACTGTTCTGATGAACACTGTTCTGATGAACACAAAGTGTGTCCAGTGGGCAGCTGGAGATTTCACAAAACATATTTTGTGGAAATCTAATAGTGCGATTTTTAGATAGTAAGTATGCTGTATATGGCAATGTTGATTATGAATAATGATGTTGTTTACTGTTGACAGGGAGATGGTAGCCCAAGCCCCTGTTATGTAAAAATTATTATAAGAAAAATAGCCATACCCGCTCAGACCAAAAGTCTGTCATGACCAGTCACCTTATGTAGACAATTCAGTGAATCTGTCTATTTCCTTTGGTGTAAATTGTCGGTAGATGGCTGAGGATTGTAGTAGACTTGGAAGTTGAAGTAGCCAGTAAAACAGAAACAACATAAGGATTGCAAGGTAGCATGGCTTGTGCTGTTTCCCTATCCTATGCCTGTTAATTGGCTGCTGGATTTTGACACCATGGCTCAGGGTTAATACTGCTGCTCTTTGCCACCTCTAAACTGTAATTACTCTGGTGGCTACTTTTCCTAAATTCTGTTTGCATTTTTTGCTGCTGTGATCCACTGTCTTAAACAATTGGGTGTATGCTCATGAGTGAGTACATCTTTCCACATGAGTAAATCCAGTAGTCTCTCCACCAGAACTGTTTTGAGCAGCCAGAGCTTCAGATAAAGCTGAAAATCTAAACATAGTGTTTCAAGATACTGACCAAAGAACGAAGTAGACCATATTCTAGCTGATGAGAGACAAGGACATTTGGAAACTCTGGAAAGAGTAGAAGGTATTTCTGAGGAATTAAGTTCTGTGCATGATTATAATCCCTAGATTTGGTAATCCTGGGCATAGCACTGAGCTTTCTCATTTTCCCCTTTCTTGGTCACTTCAAATCCATTTACTGAAGTGGTAGAACTAATGATGTTATGTTCTGCACATGGACAGAGTTAAGAGCGAAGTTTCAATTTGATGCTGAAATCCTAAATATTGCAAATTGTTCAAATCTTGCTGAATAATGACGAAAGCAAACAGTCAAAAGTTGTAAGAAGTACCTGGCTAAAGAAGCATACAATAAATAAAGTGTCTGGCTGAATGAGCCTTTTCTCCTTGTTTCCCCCTCATCCCTGGCACATATTATGCATAGCTTATACTCAGCCAGTACATTTCTGAAGTTTATTTGTAGAAGGTCTAGTTCTGTCTCCCTGTACATTTGAGTTTTTAGATGTCAGCATATGCTTCCAAGAAGCTTGACTCTTCCCATGAAAGCCACTCCTTTGTAGTTCCTGAAATATTACTGGTGAGAATAGTTCATGTGCTAGAGTTTAGTACATTAGCGTTCAAAGAAAAAAATCTTTCATGTGGATTAGCTAATTCACATTCAACTATTTTAATTTAAAATCCTTGTTTGTTGTGTGTATTGTTTAAGGGCTGCTGTGTTATAGGCCATACACAGCAGCGTTTCAGCAATAGATGAAGTGATTTCTCTGCATGTGTGTATATGAATTTGTTTAGCAAGTGCTAACAAAGTCTTTGCAGGAAAGATCTCTTAGGAGGTGTCTGTCAGTCTCCCTGTCATTGTAGTCCTTATCAAAACCCACTGCAATTAAGCCATTCAGTTGTGCAGAAATTGTTAGAGAGGAGAAGTTGGCCTCATGTTGCCTCAAAATAGAACATTCAGCCTGATTCAGTGCTCCTAGCCACTGTACATGATTCAACTCTTAAGAAGCACTAATGGGATTTAACTGGGATTAATCTCCAGCACTGCCCACTTACACAAATGGCCAGAAAGCCACCCTACCCCCTACTATATGCCCAATGCTGTCATGTGGTGCCCCTTCTGTTAACCTCAGAAATCCCTGAGCACAGACTGAGTGTAATAGGCTAATTGTCTCTCATTTGAGAGATAAATGTGTCCTGCGTGGTAAAGCTGGAGCCACAGAGATGCAGTATCCTACCCATGTGCACGAAAGGTAGCCATACAGGAGAATTTCAGAGAGAGAATGAGAGAGAGAGAGAGAGGGCATCTCCTCACAGGTCTTAGCTGGAGGTTTTGAAAACAATGATGAAGTCTTTAGGAAAGGAAGCTTCAAACAAATTTTTTTTCACCCCTTCCTGCAGGTTTATAGGACTGAAAAGACCTTGTGCCTGCCTACATGGAATTTTTTTTTTTAACTGAAACACAATTTATCGTAAGCTTTTCAGGATATTCGCGATTATTTTTAAATATTGCTTGAGGGTAAACACTGCATTTGAAGCAGATAAGCTCCTGAGGGCTGGGCTTTTCGGCTTCCGGAGTAGATATGCTGGGATTCATATGGTCTCACTACATGGCCAGCTTTCTGAGGCAGCCCCTGAAACCTGTTACGGTCTTTAAAAGTCAAGACCTTGCCTACTTTTAAGTGCCTGTGACACTTTGCTCAGGTGGAAATTTGCACAAGGGCGTGGGCCAAACATGCTGATCTTTCGGTTACTCCTACTTCCTCTCTCACCTTGAAGATGAATATCTCAATGATGAGTTAAGTGACTTCTAATTTCTGAGGCATTTCAGGATGGAGTACATGCAAAGTGTAGTATGTGCATGCAAAATGTACTTCCGGAGAAAAATTGCAGACCAAGCCATCTGGTTTGCATTCTTGGTTTGAATTCTGATTGATTGTGTCAGTCAGTTACATGCCTTCTGCATAGCTGCTTCCTTTCCTGTAGATAGCTGGAATGATCGTATTTCTGTAGCAGGGAACCTCTCTTTATCTCATAAGCCTTCATTTTTTTAACATTTGAATTCTTCAGAGGAAAATTGCAAAGTAGCTGAGAGATCAGTTAACACTAAAATGCAAGTTACCTATTACTGCAGCCACGGGATGAAGGAAGTAATTTTCTAGTGGAGATTACCTTCCCACCCATGGGTAGTGTTGTGGTTTCGGTTTCAGCCCAGCTGGTAACAAAGCACCACGCAGCTGCTCGCTCACTCCCCACCCCTTCCCCTGGCCACGTTGGCATGAGGAGAAAATCCAAAGGCAGGCTCGCGGGTCGAGACAAGGACTGGGAGGGATCGCTCCCCACTTATGTTCATGGGCAAAAGACAGGCTCAGCTTGGGGAAGAAACAAAATCAATTTAATTGACTACCAATCAAATAAAAAACAAGGGTATTAGGAAGGGAAACCAAACCTCAGAACACCTTCCCCCCCCACCGCTCCCGCCTTGCCGGCTCAGCTCCATTCCCGGTTCTCTCTCCCTCCTCCCCCCGGAACAGAGGAACAGAGGGTGGGGGCTGGGTCAGCTCCCCACATGTTGTCTCTGCTGCTCCTTTCCTCAGGGGGAAGATTCCTCACTTGTCCCCTGCTCCACCGTAGGGTCCCTCCCACGGGAGACAGTCCTTCACCAACTTCTCCAACATGGGTCCTTTCCGCGGGCTTCAGTTCTTCCCGAACTTCCCTGGCGCAGGTCCTTTCCGTGGGCTGCTCTCCAGTCACACACTGCTCCAGCGCGGGCGTTTCCATGGAGTTACCGCCATCTTGGGGAGCCTCCGCTCCCCTCCCTGGGCTGCAGGGGGACAGCCTGCCGTCTCACCATGGGCTGTAGGGCCATCAGCCTCCTCAGGAGCCCCTCCTCCCCCTCCTTCTTCACTGACCTCAGTATCGGCAGAGGTGTTCCTCTCGCATTCCAACCCCCACACTGCTGGTTCCCCTTCTTAAATCTGTTCTCCCAGAGGCGCTACCACATGGGATTGGCCTGGGCCAGAGGTGGCTCCAACTTGGAGCCGGGGGAGCTTCTAGCAGCTTCTCACAGGAGCCACCTCTGCAGCCCCCTCCTCCGCTACCAAAAAAAACCCCGAGCCACACAAACCCATAACAGGTAGCTTCAAGGCTCTTAGCTTGCTGCCTTAAAAGATTGATCTCGATTTTATGATGCTTTTAATCAGTATTGTTTGCCAGGGATAAGAGGCCTCAACACAAATCCTGTCTCCTCCAGGGCCTGGTATTGCTAATGCTGTCCCATGTATCTTTGCCTGTGGCTACCCCTGTAGCAGGCTAATGAAAGTTTGGCATGAGATTTAGCCGTGAAGACATGCTCTTCCCACATGCCCTGAGGGCTGATCCGCTGTTCAGGTGGCATGTGGCAGCACTGCTGGGTCTGCTTAGCAGTACCTTCCTGATACTGGCAGGGCTGGCTGCTTGCTTGGTTGGTTTTTAAGGGTTTTGCAGCTAGTCTTAGAAACCTAATTCCTGGAAAGATCATAATGCAAAGCCTGTACAGCAGATTTATTTTACTTAATAGTTGGAGTTTAACACAGCATACGGTACTAAGCAAGCAGCTTCAGTCATAACTCTGAACTGTTGGGCTCCTGTCAATTTGTTGTAAGCTCTGATGTTGCAACTTTTTCCCATTCCTTATCTACTTTAATCGTTTTATATTTAAGATTCAAAGTTACATTGCTAATCAGAAAGCTTACTGGTAAACTTGTTTGGTTCCCCCTCTTCCTGACGTGTTTTCTTTTATTTTTTAGTTTGGTTTCAAGGAGTTGCTATTTTAAATACTAGTCAAAAGTTGCTTCATTTAATGTCAGCATGCGTAGGTAGCGTATGTGGCACAGATACTGGCAAGTTGCTGGAAGGTCAGAAAGGAAAGATAGTGAATTATTTTTTCTAAATAAAATCTAGTTATTTACTGAAGCTTCCAGTCAAGTCCTGTTTAACTTTGTTTACATCCTTATGTCTCCAAGTTTTGTCTACAGAATGCTCTCCTGGTTTCAGCTGGGACAGAGTTAATTTTCTTTCTAGGAGCTGGTATAATGCTGTGTTTTGGGTTCAGTATGAGAAGAATGTTGATAACACACTGATGTTTTCAGTTGTTGCTAAGTAATGTTTAGACTAAGTCAAGGATTTTTCAGCTTCTCATGCCCAGCCAGCAAGAAGGCTGGAGGAGCACAAGAAGCTGGGAGGGGACACAGCCAGGGTGACTGACACAAACCTGCCAAAAGGGTATTCCATAGCATGTGACATCTTGTTTACAATATAAACTGGGGGGAGTTGGCCTGGGGGATCGCTGCTCAGGGACTAACTGGCCATCGGTCAGCGAGTGGTGAGCAATTGTGTTGTGCATCACTTGTTTTGTATATTCCAATCCTTTTATTAGTATTGTCATTTTATTATTGTCATTATTATCATTATTAGTTTCTTCCTTTCTGTTCTATTAAACTGTTTGTATCTCAACACATGAGGTTTACCTTTTTTTTTTCCCTGATTCTCTCCCCCATCCCACTGGGGGGGGTGGGGTGGAGTGAGTGAGCAGCTGCGTGGTGCCTAGTTACCAGCTGGGATTAAACCACAACAAATGCTTATAATCTAGTTATGAAAACCATGTTTTTCTTAAATGGGAGTTCTCAAGAATTTGTTGATAAGAAACTGTGAAAAACCTCCCTCACCAGCAGATAGCTGAAAACCTGCCACAAGGTTGGGCTCCACCTTCAAGTTAAAAGAAGGTTAATTACATTTATTAGGGAACTTGACTGCACTGTGAGGGTGGCCTCTTTTCAGTTCCCTGGGCAGCCACGTCAATGAAGCTATGATAAGAAGTGGCTCCCTCTTTGACATACCTGAAGGAGAGATGGGAGATCGAATCATGCTTGTCTCTTTCTTTACATGAGTGTGATTTGAATGACACTGAAGAAACCATGCTGTTCTTCTGTGCTTGGAGTGGCAACTCTCATCCTACTACAAAACATTGAAAAGGTGTATGAGAAAGAAAGACTGAAACGAAATTGTTCCTTTTCTTAGCCAGGCTACTAATTTGCTCTTGAACATCATATAGGTAAGCATGCCTGGGGATGGTTCTTGGGTTGAGCCCTTACAGCCAGGATTTGTTGTCCTGCAAAGCAATCCCCTCCTTTACAAACTGTTCAGTTGGAATAAACAGGACAACGACAAGATGGCCTGCGTGTCAACAAGGTTGCGGGGTGACTGTGTGTGTCAAGCAGCTCACCATGGCTGAGGATGCAGTTTCCTGGGCAAGGCTGACAGAAGTGTTTAAATGGCAGTCATGGTAGATGTTTGCCTGGAGTTTTTAATCCCTCCCTGTGTGTCAGAACTAACAAACTCACAGACTACTTGGGAGGAAGAAATGGGCCAGCCTTTTCCTTCTGAATACAGAAGCAATTTGCACCAACTTGCTACTGCTCACCGCAGTTGAAACGGCTAGACAGGACATAGGCTAGAGAGGGCAGAATGTGATTCTTTATCCGTGTCCGCTTTCCTCCTTCCACAGAAAAGATGACCCTGTTCTGACAGCTTAGGTCTGACTAATGGGCTTGGAGCCCACAGATGGCACAAAGCCTTTGTGACTGGAATTCAGTGGGGTGTCTAATACCAAATGAAAGAACATACAACAAATCCTTAATCTGTTGGGAGCTGATTGGGACAACTGTTCATACAGCAGCAACTTGTATTCAGGCAAGACACTGTCTCATCACATTTATTTTAAAAAAGACATTAAACTTAAAGGGCATTAAGGAAAACTGCCTTCAATTATTACTTGCAACTGGAAAGCCAGTCCTTTGCCTGTTGCCAGCTGAAAACTGTAGGATTAGATAATGCCACTGCAATGTATTTGCCAGCTATTGCCATAGCTTCAACTCTTACTGATAGCCTGCTGAAGACTTATCCCAGTTGCTGTACAATGTTGCACCTGGAGTGAAAGATCCGTTAGTCAGAATGCAGAAACGAGAGCGAGTGGTATTCCTTAGTGTAGGCTTCTGGATTTGAAACTAGACTTTGGTCTTTTCCTGGATGCCCGGCTCTTAGGAGTGGGATGGTAGAGAGGATACTACAGATGTCATTCTGCTTCAGGAAGCTTATTAGTACTCCAGCAGGATTCAGAAGTCCCAAAGCAGGATTATGGCTTCATTGTCTGAGGCCTGTGCAGAGGTCATGTGTAAATGTGGTCCCTGCCTCGAAAACTTTGCTTCCTCAGCTGCCGAGGAAGCAAGCATAACTTGAGGGGGGAATGTGAGAGGGTGCATGGATGCTTGTAAATTTGGTTATTTATTTCTGTTTAATAAAGATGCATAAGCAAAACTGATTGGAAGTATCTCCAATACTCCTTACCTAATTACTGTGTCTTACAGATGGAGTTAACTACCTGGAAGCTGGAGGGGTGCTAGAGCAGTAATATACAACTGACTGTTAATAATGCAGAGTTTGAGGACTGTATTCTTCTCTAGTCTTACATATCAAAGCTACAAGGCTAACCTCCATGTAGGAAAGCTGTCAGGAGTGTGGCATGGAAATGAGAGATATCTCTGTATCTGTAGAGTTCCACGATGGAGAGATGCTCTCAACTGCTCTGATAAACTGAGATTTGGGGTGGAGAAAAGAGCTTTTTCTGCATGGTGCCATCCAGCGTGCCAGAATCAGCTAAGCTTTAAGGGTGCTACTGCATGTGAAACAGTTCCTTAAGGTTGTTATTTATAATGTCTGCATTTAAGAAAAATGTCCACCTCTTGGTTGAATTAAAGTATGTTTCCATATGTGATCTATGTATTAAGTTTTACACAAGTACATTTAATCGATACTGGAATTCAGAATACAAAGTATCGAGAAGAAATAGCAGTAAGGTACTGGTTTTGGCAGCCTGGAGCTTATTTTTAAGCTGATTGAAGAAAATTACTTTCCAAACGTAGATTCATGGTCAGTCTCCTATAGGGTCTTGCTTATGACGTCAGGACTTTCCCTGAATGCAAAGCATTCCTCTGCTGAACTTTGTGTGTATATATAAGTAGTGAAATCTGATTAAGGCCAAAAAGCAGGTTTGTCTGCTACTATGCTAGGCTGGCATCCGCTGCAGGTAATTTTTTAGAGCTGTTCTCCTTTTAATGTTGTTCTCTTCCAGGACACAAGGAAAATCCTATAAATCTTCCTCTCTTTCAGTTATCCTGGGTCACGGAGAGGTTCTTGCTTGAGTGTTATGTGACCAACTGCTCTGATTGGCAAAGAGCACATAGAGAAGACTGGGAGGTTAAAGCAGCTGGAGTAGTATAAGATATTTTAACTCTTAATTCATAGACTGTCTGTTCAGAGTTGTCCAGTTCTTTGTCAGTGCATACATACGGGGGGGTTAGAGATTGACTCATTTCTTAGCATATTATGTTGTTGTGTCATCATTCTGCCTTGTTTTTCAAATTATTAAAGCAATTATAATTTCTGAAACTCATTTTAAATTCCATGTAACGGTGAGTCCAAAGGAATTCTTACTGATTGAGAATCTCAAACTTTGATCAGTGCTACTGTCATTCTTATAAATTAAGCTCCACCTCTATTTTCTGTGAGGACATTTGCCATACTATTTTGGTTTTCTACTTTTTTAGAAAAATTCGACCCATCAATCGAGGGCAGTTTCACTCAGTGAAAATACTGTTGTTCTTGATGGTTGTTAGGAGACAAGCATGCGCTCTCTTTCTCTGTTCTTTTTTTCTTTAATGAAGGAATTAATTACTTCAATAAAAAAAAAAATCAGGGAGGGAAGTAGCATGAGTGTGGGAGATCCACCCTTCATTGTCAGCCCCTTCAACGCCTTACGCATTTACGTGTAGGTGTCTAGTCACTGCATTCTGTCGGCTAAAAAGCATACAACATTTGGGCAGTACTATCCTGGCCACCCATGCTGTGGAAGAACTCCTGTTGTACTAACCCCAGACCTTTCTTGTGCCTTCAGTGTGTCAGGAAACAGTCTGGGAGGTCTTCAAGACGTTCTGGGATAGACTGCCAGAGCGTGAAGAATATCACACCTGGATGAGCCTGTGCGAGGAAGGAACGATGAGTGTCTTTGAAATGGGCACGAACTTCAGTCAGTCTGAGGAGCACCGGAGTCTGATTGTGAAGGTGGGTGCAGCACCTGATTGGTGTTTTCTCATGAGAAAGGCCATAATGTCCCACTGCAACATGCAGCTTGGCATATCGCAGGCGGTAACACATGGAGCCCTTAAAATGGATGGGCATGGGTATCCCAGCTCTTGGATACATAGTTCTGGGGTCAGTTCCAAAATCAAAGTTGTAGCTGATCTGATGGAGGGAAAAGCAACAATGATGAAGGGAACATCGTCTTCAGTGGGTATGTTCCTGACAAGTAGATGATGTCTAGACCCCTTGTGTGAAAAGGCAGCATGGCATGAGGCAGGCTGTGGCGCATTGGCCCCTGTGGTATGTAGCAGCCTTCCTGCTCTGACCTGCACATGGAGACCCCTTCAGGCCAAATGGCACTTTGAAGCAGGAAGTTCTGAGCTGTGTTTCTGATGCTACCAAGACGTATGGCAAAATTACCTGTTTCATGTTTTATGATGCTGTAGGTTTGTGATGTCTGTATGCTGCAGCGTGACTGAAATGAGCGTGGCTATAAATATAAAAAGCTTTGATGTCCTATGAAGGCAACTGATAACGCTGTCACCATGGGGATTTGCAGAGGTTAAAATCAGAGTACGAGTGTAAAACAATTTAATAAAAAACTGCTTAATATTTTGGTATATTTTCTGTTATTTCAGTTGAAGCAAGCTTATTTTAGCTTAAAGCCAATAAAAGGAGCATTACGCTAAACTAACGAAGCGTATCTCAAATGAAATATGAAGATGTCTTTTCAGGAGTTTGTGAATTTTAAAATTAAGTGCTTAACTTTGTACACATCTAAGATACAGTAGGTATCTTAGTTCTTTGGATAAAAGGCTATCTTAAAATATATGGTGGTTTATGGATCTTCTTTAAGATTACAATGTCTTCTATTTTTGCAAGCTAATGGGTAAGTAGTTTTATGAAACTTATGATAAGTCTTAAATGTATGATCCCATAGAATCAGTAATGTTCTGCTAGTATGGATGTGCTGACATTTTTCCTTTCCGCTTTTTTATGGACTCCTATGCTAGGAATGTGCACTACGGAATCTGAGTATGAAAACTGTTGTGGATAATGGAGAGAGGTTTGGTTTGGTTTTTTTTTTCCTCAGCCTGCAGGTTAGTCTTCACAGGTGAATGCTAGCTGAAGTTTGCCTCTATCATGTCTGATGGTACTGTTATCCTTAGAAGACCTTGCAAAAAGATGGAGACAAAATTCATGTGAACTTTTTATGTGCACAATGAATGTATTACTGCTTAATGTAAGATTCTGGCAGTGAGATGATCTATAGTGGGAGCTTATTAAAAGAAATCAAGGTGATTCTTGGAAGCAGGATGATGCATATCACTTCCCACTGCTGCTTTACCTTTTTGGGTATGGCCCTTCAGCATTACAGTGGAGTCAGATAAAGTGCTCTGTGTTTGATGGATGGTTTATTCGGATGGTTTATGTGTAATTTGGGTTTTCTTTCTCGTGTAGAGGGATATATTCCCTTCAGCATTGCAATATTCTGCAAAAAGACTGTTCATCCTTCTATTTGTTTTCAGCACAGTTGGTAAAAGGTGACGCTTGCTGGGCTGATTTGATGCGAGACTAGTCTGTGTTAAGGAAGAATGAATGCTGTCACCCCTGTGCTCCACATAAAATGTCGTGAATCTATCAGGCAACTTTTTTTGAAATAAAGCCTGAACTCAATTTAAAGGTGAACCAAAGACTGAAGGCAAGAGCACTCTATCCCATCCCGCCCGTCAGCCAGCTTCAGAAGGTCTGATGGTATATTTTTGAATACATAGGTCAGAGTGTGGATTTAATTGCTAATTAGTACTGACTCACTCTCTCATATGCGCTCATGCACAAAATGCTTGTCAGAGCATGAAACCTCTTTAAAGCAGCTCTGGGAACAGTAAGTCCAAACACATGCAGTGGTTATGGCTCTACTTTTACGAACACCTTTTCTCCTGCTAGTTGTTTGTTCAGTCTAATGTGGTGGTAAGAGCTGGGGCTCAGCCTGTCGGACCGAGCGCACTTCCTAACACACTGTCCTACCCTCTTGTTCTTTCCACTTTCACCAGCTAAGTTGACCAAGTTGCATGGCTAAGACTTTCCTTTACTTGTGGGATTTTTCTTTTCCTCTCATTACAGCATGTTCCTTCATTTGTTCATGGTCAGCTCTTGCCATATTTTTTTTTTTTTTTCATTCCTTAGGTTTGATCTGTAAAGTCCTGAGCACTTCTCACCAGAAGGCTGCCATCATTTCACAGCGTGTACAGTACTCTGTAGTGTGCATGCGTGATACATATGAATGGTCCGCACTCTCAATTGCTTAAAAGGAAGACTCACTTCTGCCTGGCACTGTAGAAAAGCAGCTGGCAGTAGTTCTTTGGCTGTTGCATGTCTCGTGTTTGTTGGTAGTTCTTTGTCTGGCCATTACCTGCCTCATTAAATACCACTTGTTTCTAGTCTTCCTCTGCGCTCCAGTGTCTGTGAATCATCCGTAGTTAATTTCAAGAGTTTAGTTTAGAGGCTGCAGCTGATCAAAGTATTTTGGCTTTTCTTCTGGTATATATTGGCTATTACTGCATTAGCATTGATCTGCCACCTCTTGTGCATGTTGGCAGTTTCTAGCAGTCTTATTCTAGAGTGTCCTTCTGTATTACTTTTTGAAAGATAGCAACAAGAAATTCAATTTTTAGAAGTGCTGCATGCCATGAATTTTCCCTCTGTCTCTCAGAAGGAGTTCAGCATATCTGAAAATTAGGCAAAATAACTCTGAGGGGTTTTCTCTCAATAAACTATAATCAGCAAAATGATTGCTTTCATGCTATTTTTGTTGTAATATGGAGTTTCTGTTTTGAGCAGCGTAATTAAATTACACTTTATTAGCCTTCCTTCCTGGTTTTATTTCTTACCCTTTCCTCTAATCCCTGGTAATCACTGTCACACACCTACACATGTTGCAATGTCTGCTCCAGCACTGCTTAAGTTCACGTAAAGACAAATTCTATTTCTCTTGCTTTTGACACACTTTCTTACTGCTTATCAGATGGAGCTTAGACCAGCTCTGGTCCCAGCTCGCATACGTTTTTCTTCAGGAAAAATGTTGTTTAGTCTCTAATAATCTGTCAAAAAGACTTGACTAATTTGGTGGAGGTGAAGGCATACACAGCTGGAATTCGTTCTTTTGCCATCAGATGGCTTCTGCTGGTATGGGAGATGTGCCTCAGAAGACAATGCTTTTGTTGCTCTGTAATAAGCAAGCTACGTGCCATATGTTCTCTTGGAGAACTGAGGCCTGCCTCTGTGTGATTGCCTGTACACGTGTGTGTATATATATGCATGTTGTAGAGTAATACACGATACATATACGAAGTTTTCACTAGATACTTAAAGCAAATCACCTGCCAGATTTTCAGAAGGAGCAGTTGAACAGATTTATGCCAACCATAAGGAATTATTTTAAATAGTCTTTTTTTTCCCCAAAATTATTTCATTTTACTTTCTGTGCGATCATGTTAAATGAAAGTACTTTACATGGGAAGAATACTAGCCTAACTTATTTCTTTGGTTATTAAGCAGATGTACAAAGTGTGGGATTATGTTATCCCTCCATCTCTCTTCCAATCTTGGCAGAAGTGGAAATGGAGAAGGTAATTGTAGTCCAAAGGGAAATTTTGCTTGCAGTATATTTCTTCATATGAACTTTCCTTCATATAAATTAACTCTGCTCGTGTTCCTTACTGTGTAGCTGTATTGCAGGGGGAATATAACTCTGTATTATGTAGAATGTCCTCATTGACCCCGTTCATGCAGTCGTTCTACACTTTGGGACACGTGTGTCCAGAATTCTGATATTGCCCCCGTGACTGTGGCTGTGTTCACACTTGTGCTAGATAATTTTCGAAAAACTCAAGAGGGGAGAAACACAAGCAAAAGTAACTATTGATTTCCCAGAAGCCTTGTACTTCTTGCTATGAGATTGAAGCACTGCTGCCAAACCAGCACAATTCGTGCTGTTCACAGGGGCATTTACAGCTGGCATATGATATTCTTCGTAAGATACCCACATAGCTGCTGGGCACATTTTTTTACTTTATAAATTACAGAAATAATGCAGCAGTTCTGGAGTAGTTGGTTGAACTGTTTTGACACCTGCTGTCCTGCAAGCAACATTTTGTACAAATTGCATCGGAAGATGCTGCACTGAATGTCTGTGAAGGAACAAAGTTAAAAGAACTGAAGATATGAAAAATGTGGAGTGGTAGTAAGAACAATCATATTTTCAAGAGGTTTAAAAAGGTAGATGTAAAGTCAAAGCACATCCTTATATAGTCTGTGGTTTTTTCAAACAAACAAACAACAAAACCAAAAACCACAATGTGCAGAATACACTGTAAACATTCAGCTTCTGTTGAAAGGTACTGGTAAGTACGTTTTACCTTATAGTTACCTTGCAGATACCTTGATTGCTTACACTTTTTTTAAAGGACCCTCAGGTGATTTCACATTGACTAGTAGTATTTATGCTCACATAACAAGAAACGATGTCAGGTCTTGTTATGAATATAATCTATAAATGTACTGTGTGATTAGAAGAAGAGGAAAAAAAAATACACTTCCTTCCTAGGGAATAAAAAAAAAAAACTTTATTAATTCATGTTTATAATTTTTTTTTACTTTCCTTTTTTTTTTTTTTTCATTAGTCTGACATCATGTAACAGAAAACAAGGGAATAGGACACATGTGCATGTTGAACATAGGACTTCTGCTGTTTTGTAATAGAAACTGTATTATAACATTTAGCTATAGCACATGCCGATGTTTTGAAGGTGGCCTTTGGCTATGGAATAAAAAAAAGTGTTGGTGATTTTCTTGGGTGATTACTTTGAACAATTTACAGCCTCTTGTTTAATACCCTTTTGATTGCCAGTGTGCCCTGAACCTAACCCACACTGATGTCTCCGTTAAACAGAATATATTTTATTCAGCAAAACAAGTAGATAGACTGCTGTGTGTATAGACTAGAGGAGTAAAAAAGTGACAATCAAGATGTAGAATACGTTCAGTATTGCTGTGTAGCTGCCAAGTTCCTGCTGGCACGTGAGGATCTCCAGACTCCATGATTCCCCAGCCTTTGGTCATTTGTTATTTGTGGCGGTCTCGGAATCTTTATTACCAAAAGAGAGAAAAGACCTAAGCAAACAGGGGAAATGTAGATAATGCTGAAGAGGTAGCTTTCTGCTGGAGCAAGAGACACAAGTCAGGGCCATGCCGGCCTCTTAACCGTGGTTTCTGTCTGCATAGAGCTTCTTCCCCTGTGGTGACAAAGCACAGCTCAGCAGTACCTGCCACCACGAAGAGCTGTATGAATTATGAGTTCAGTGCATATCTTGAAATAGGTCTGATAATATTCCTGGATGGGTGGAGAGAGCCTAAAATACTGATGGTCGTACTTGCCTGTTGGACTGCCAGGCATCCAGTTAAGTCATGGTGGGCTGAGATAATTGTTGTGACCCTTCTGTTCATCAAAGTGCTTAAAGCAAGCAAAGAGGCCCACCGACTTTGTCATTGTTCCGTTGGTCAGTTAATTTGGGGCCATTTTTACTTTTGTTTAGTATTGACTTTGCAGCCCATCAGCAGCTCTATCTGTTTCAGTGTGTTTGGAGCACAGACTTAACTGCTCAGCAGCAGACTAGGATAAAAGGGGCAGAAGGCAACCCTGCCTTAGGATGCCTTAATGGGTAGCATAACAAAACACCTCCTTAGCATGCTGAAATGGACACTTAGCAATGTAAAATACATGATTTCGTCTGAATTCTGAGCCGTGTTCAAAGGTGGGAGGTAGTACCCTAATGATGCGAGTCATTTGTAACCGCTTAGTCTGGGTGCTGTAGTTTCTGGCCACCCCACGAAGTAGATGATTTTGTCTCCCTAAGGTTCCTGAAGCAGGAAGACCTCTTTTGCTGTATCTCCTCTTCCTCTTTTGTGATCTTCCTTGCTAACCATTGTCTTTCTCTGTTTAATCAAATGTCCTAATCACAGTTTCCAGTATCTTTTTGATTGCTGACTTAGATACCTTAACATTTTTTTCTTTGCATAGAACATCTCCAGTTTCTTCCAGATCTGGAAACAAGCAGATCTCCATCTGCTCTTTCACACCCCCATTCCCCCTTATGGATGCAAAAAAATTTCTTCTGTTACCCTCCTTTGAGCCTTTGCATCAGATTTCCTGCACCCCCTTTCTTATCCCCACACTTACTGTTCTCCTATTGACTTTGGCTCTTTCTTTTTGTATTGCAATTTTCAGCCTCCTCTAACCTAAAAAGAAAAAAACCCAAACCTTCACCGCATATATGCAAAGAGATTAATTAGCTCCAGTTGCTTCTCCAAATCTTGTCTCATCTCCCTTTCATCTCTTAAGCTCTTTTTGTGTTAATTCCCTGTGGTCACTCTCCTCCAGTTCCAGCCTAAATCTTCCTTTTTAGTCTTTCTTTGACACCTGGCACAGCACAGAAACTGTCAGCCAGGAAGCCTGTGCTCATCTCTTTCCAGGCGGAGCTCAGAACTGATGCTTCATCCTCATCATCCTTGTCTGATCAGCTCCTTTCTTTACAGATCTGTAGTTCTTCCTTGTTTTCTCCGTTTTGCACCTCGTTTCTAGATAGCACTGCCTAACACGTACTGAAGAATCACTTCTATGTTGAGAATTCACCTCTGCTGTGGAGCCAATTCCTCCTGGACAGACTGGACCCTTAGCTTTTTTCTGACCCCTTTCCATGGATCCCTAGCCTTCATTTCAAGTTGAACATGGTCGAAGCAATTTCTGTTCCGCCA
This sequence comes from Pandion haliaetus, assembly GCA_013401275.1. Lineage (NCBI taxonomy): Eukaryota > Metazoa > Chordata > Aves > Accipitriformes > Pandionidae > Pandion > Pandion haliaetus. The sequence goes on along the minus strand of VYZV01029783.1, from coordinate 76,687 downwards.
AGCGTTCCCTGCTATCTCTCCTCTTACTCACTGTAGACTGTATTTTCACCTTATCTCTCAGGGCTGTGCCTCAGAGCACTGCTTTCCATCCTGGCCTTTCCCTCCAGCTTCAGTTCTGGACATTGTCATCCATTTCCTTGAATTCCCCCCAGTGCTTTGGCCTTGCCTCTGTGAGAACGTGCTTCTGCTGCATACCATGGTGGGGAATCAGGACAGGCAAAGAGAGAATCATTTCTTGGCATGATTTTCCTGTTGGAAATGATGTATACGGGTGGGTTAAATCAAATGTGCTTGGTACAGTCCTACACAGATGGGATTAAACTAATATGAGATTATTTAAGATCTCCTTGACATTTCCTCCACCTTTTTCTCCTGCCTGGAATTATCTCCAAGATATTTTGTCTTCTGTGCATAATGATCGTGTCTCAGGATCAGACAAGAGTATCCCGTATAATTGCTTTTCTGAAAGTTCATGAGTTGACAGAAGCTCATCCATCCTGTCGGTACTGTATGTGATTTGTGGTATTGTGGTAGCCTGTATTTAATGCTATGGAATCATATTAATTCGTGAGAATTCTGCATTATATAAAACTAACTGTGGTCTGTTGAGAAAGGGAAGCACTAGTGCAACTGACACAAAACTCAGCTCCCAGCGTTAGAAGAATTGGTATAATAATGTTATGAAGGTCTCGCTTCAAGAGAACTAATTTTATACAAAGCATCTGCCAGAGGTAGCTTCACTGTGTAAAAGCCATCCCCTTGAGCTTTGGTGTGGTTGCTGCTGCTGTGTAGAACTATTTATAGATCACTTCGAACTATTTATAGATCACTTCAAGTATTCAAAGGGTAAAGATGGTAATCCTTGCAGATCCGTGTGTGGTAGGTATGTTTATAACCCCATCTTGTTAATGAAGGAACTGAGCCAGAGAGGTGAGGTGATTTGGCAAAGGTTATTCTGTACTAAATGAGAAACCAAGCCAATATTAGAACTCTAGAGCCCCTGGCTTCTAATTAGGGGGAAAAGGTGTCTGTTTGCCATGAAATTCAAATATGTCAGTGCTTGCCCCCACCCCAGACTGGAACGCAGATTAGACATCTAAGAGAGAGGAAGGCAACTGCCCTACAAACTATTGCAGACCATGCCAGCTTAGCAATAGGGGTATGCTTCATTTTCACACCCTCAGTTGAAGAAAAACCAAACCATTTAACATTATAAAAACCAAGTCTTATATTTCAGTCTGTAGGACTGATCCACAGTGTGTGAATCTGTTTTTCAGCCCTCTGTAGACTGTAAGAAACAGAAGATTGGGTATTGAGATCATACTTTCCTTTTGAATTTACTGTAAAACCTAAGATTTTACCTGTGACGTAAAGCTGCAAGATGACAGTAATCTCTGTGCAAGCTTTGCATTGGCATGTGGGTTTTAATGGGTGACTGACAATTCTTTTATCAACTCATTTGTAATTTACAGTCCATGCTTTTTGTGGTTGTTTTTGCAATAGCTTCACGGCATTTTGTAGCAACCAACTGTAGGGATGATAGTCTTTACCATTATTTCTGAAAGCTGCTGTTGAATCCAGTGGGAGGCTTTATCTGAGAAAGCACGGGGAAAAGTCAGGTCATTTGAACAGTCATTTAAAGCATGTAATCCTTTAAAGTTACTTTATTTCACAAAAGATGTGATTTGCAATGAAGAGAGAATATTCTGTCCTGATCTAGGTGAATTAAGGAATAGTCCAGCTACCCTACACAGAGGCTGTCATTCAAAGCCAGTCATACATATTAGGCTTTGCTAGTTTACTGCAAAATTGGATTCAAACTTAGTCATTTGATGCCTCTTTTTTTAAAATGTAGATGTGGAGACAGTGTGTCATGTTTGTTATTCTAGGCCTTGGCCATTAAAATAATAACTTGGCATTTCAGGTTGGTTCTTACAAGTTCGTCTTATAATTTATTGAATAGAAGACTTGGAAATAACAAGGCACGTTGGTTAAGTCCTGGGACCCAGGCTCGGGAAAGCTGGGTGCTACCAGCTCCTCAGGCTGCCCTGCAACAGAGCTTTGGCCAAGGCACCCCTCACTGGGGCATCTCTGTTTCCTTGCTCTAGGAAATGAACACGGCTATACTGACCTCTGCTGTCAATGGCCTTTGTGGACCAGTGAGTAAAGCTGCTGGGTCCAGACTACCAGGTGGTATTAAAGAGATGTGTGGGGCCCCTAATAACCAGGTTTGGTTTTGATAGCACCTACAAACTGCCTTGACTGACTGAGCATGGAAGAAAGTCTCTTTTTTCTAATGAACAACCACCTTTTACTATCCAGGCTACTACTTACATATAACTCTCCAAAAGCTTGTAGAGAGGGAATCAGTCTCTCTATTCCTTGCAGATCCCAGCACACTAAAGCTGAGTACAAGCACTGTATAGAGTAGTGTAATGGCCCTTTAAAAGAAATACCCAAAGTCCAGTACCATTTTAATGGCCCTGAGTTTGACTTTTCACTGTAGACTACCTAGTCTTGCTAGTTTCTTTCTTTGTCACTTAAAACTGGTCTCGCCATGTCATAGTTTTTCATACTAAAGTATCTCCAAATACTTCATTTAATGGACTTGTACAATAAAGGTTGGCCAAAGGACATGCTGAAAAGCAAATTGACTGAAATTAGTATTTTGGCAAGCCTTCCTCAGGCTGATATCCAGGCTGCCTGCCGTTCTAACTGTGATCACGCTTACTGTCCGCAGATGTCCTGGAAAGAAGAGAAAGGTAGTCATTGACATGGCTCCAAATCAATAAAGACTGAACTTCTACACTTCCTTCGAAACACAAGTGAAGAGAATGAACAGGCTAACCTGCTCAAAAAGTCTCTTTTGCCTTTCACCCCCCCTTGACAAAAAGAATCACCAGGGTAGCTTAGAGTGACACTCCTTAGGTCACTAAATATATATGGCTGTGTTGCAGAGAAGTTTTCAAAGTGGAAATAGTATGTGCTAAGTTTATTGTAATTTAACTTCAAAGCAGATATTTGAATTGATCCACTTTGGGTTGAGTTTCTACTGAAAAATACATCTGCATTGATTATGTAAAGAAAGTCAACCCGATAAACAAACCACCAAACAATCTCTTTTCCCCCCAAACCAGAGAGAGACAGAAATTTTGTGGCTGGACAATAATCTTCTATAAGTATTTTATATTCTGTTCACATTGGTACAGCAGCAGGATACAGCATTGCTCCTCAACAGCTATCATGCTGCAAACTGCTCAGGATCTCCTCCACTTCTTGTGGGGTTCCTCACAGAAACTCCCGTGATTCCTCTCTAGTACCAATGGCACTAATACCATGAGAATTTTGACGAAAAATTGTGAACTGTGTAGCCCTGCCTTAGTCTTTATACGCCAATAAATGAAAAGGTCATCCCTGTCATTCCTATAACCATAAACAAAGTCATTAGACTAATCCTACTATGTTACTTTAAACTGTAACAGTACTTTCAAAAAGATGGTTTTAATCTACAGACAAGTAGGAGAACTAATACTGTATCTAAGACCTCTTGCTTAAAAGGATCCTATTGCTAGCCTTCTCTAAGGTGAGAGAACATTGTTCCTGCAGAACAATGCAGGAAAAATGCAGAAATGCAGAGCATCTTCTGACAAACCTAGTGCTCTTTACAGTGTCTATTGTTGAGTTTCAGTTGTTGTTTGGAAACGTAGGATACATTTTCAGCAGGGATTTTGTTCATAAATTTTGAACTTAACAAATGAACGTAGAACAGAGAATTATTTTGGCATGGGGAGGAAACAAAGAGGTATAAAATGCATTTCAATTCCTTTCACCTTATGATACACTGAAATATAATTAGGATTTGCTTGTTTGTTTGTTTTCTAGAAACTGTCCTATACAAAGGAAGCAATGGGCAGGTGAGTGTCTGTGTCTGTTTTGCATTTTATTCTCTCTGGGGATAACAGCAGAGCTAAATTTTTACATTTTGTAACATTTTCTCTCCCTTTTTTTTTTTTTTAATCTTGTCAGCTCCTGCACTGATTGGTCATGTGGGTAAGTAATTTTCCCTTTTTAAAGGCTCCTGATCGGTCCTTTCTTCAGTTCTTGCTGCTGCTGGAGTTGATTTGTGCACTGAAGATGAACGAAATTCACTTTTGTGCAAAAAGGCATGTAGAAAAGTGTGGTGGAGAAACCCTGTGGTTCTTGCATGTGAACCTCTGTCATGGCATGCTTGGCATGCTCAAAATATCTCAGCCAATCTGGAGCTTGTACTTTTGCTTAAGAATGTCATCACCTTGTTGGCCATCGGGCACAGATGCAGGCTATTTACCTGAAGAGGTTTAGTGGGGGAAGTCTATTTTGGGAAAGAGATGTGTCCATAGTTACTTGTGTTAGCGTTCCAGTTATCCAGGGAGCCTTTCCCAAAGATGTTAAGTTAGTCCTTGTCATCATTACAAAAAGCAAAGAAGTGGAATGTTTTTGAAATGCTTTTTAAGAAAACTTTTGAGAGATGTGCTCTAAAAACAGTTACAAGGGAATTGACTGCTTGGGCTCCGCACACTTTTAACAAGGCAATAAAAATGACAACTAGTCTGAATTGTGGCTTCTTTTTACGAAAGCAAACCTGAACTTGACCTGTTGTTTTCATGTCTTTTTTTGAACTGGAAGGAAAACCAGTTCAAATTCTTACTACTCCATTCCTACTCAGAACTTAATCTAGGCTGTTATTTTTGGAGCAATTCAAACCCAAACAACCTAGTGCTGAACTCATCTGAAAAATTGGCAGGTTCAATTCCCTGCTTTACAGGACACATAAAGCTGTGATAAATATGAGTAATTTATTTACTGGGAAGAGTAATCACTTAAGAGACTTTAAAAAAAAAAACCCCAACTTCCCAAATTAGGTATTCTCATAATGATTTCATAACCACAACATTATCTATTAGAATTAATAACGGGAGATAAGGGCAAAAGTGATTCCTAAGAGATTGGTTTCTCTCTGTCCTGTTGGGCTGAACACTCCTCTGACAAAAGCACTCCCTGAAGCCTCTGGGTCAACTGGGTAGCGTACACCTGTTCAGAACTTTCTCTGTTGAGAATGCAACATTGGCCAAACTTTTATATGCTTTTCCTTTCAAAGAGAAAATAAATTTAAAAAAAAAAATATTGTCCTTGTAAACTTTGTGGGTCTGATTCTTTCTCATTAGCATCAGTCATTCTCTAGAGTGGCTCTTTACATGAATGGGAACCACACCTTATCAGAAAATGCAAATTCAGTGATAGTTATCTCAGTTTGAATGATGAAGACTCTGAAAAATTAATCTTTCTGAAGAAGTTTGAAAACATACCTACTGTATCCATCTACGTGATCATTCAGAAAATCTAGTAAATGTAGAGATACATGAGAGGAATTAGTCAACACTAATTAGAGTCACTGCATGTACCGTGCTAAACAACCTAACAATGCAAAAAGCCCAACATTTGATTGAAAGGTGGATCAGAGTGATTAATGTTGTACAAAAGTCATCTTATCAAGTGCTTTGTGACAGGCATTAAAGGGGCTCCAGTAGACAATTGCCAAACTTTACCCAAGTCAATTCACTGTGGGGCTGTATTGCATCTCTCTCAAAAATATACCGCTTTTATCCCAGTATATGTTACTTCAGATTGTTCATAGCTTTAGGATGGGATCTTTGTTATCACCGTCAGTTTAAACTTTGGTTTTACTATATCTTTACCTTTAGAAGTTGTTGTTTGTCTTGTGCTTGGATATGACAGTGTTTTATAGCATAAAGAGAGTGATACAGGACTGAAGCAGTGAGACAGAAACGGGTAGATTTGCTTTGGATAGTGGAGCATCAGGAAGAAATGGATAGAAATTATTTTGGCAATATTAAAAAACGCAAACTTACTCTAAAAGGGTTCTGGACATCATAGAGCATTCACGGTTTACGATGTGAAGTTTGTAAGCCAGAGTCCTATAAAAACAAAGCCATGATTGGCTGTCACGGGTAGAAGATGTCTCATCTAACTTCAGACATCTTCCATCAAAAGCAGTGAGTGAGCCAGCTCACACAGTATTGCCAACAGCCAACATTATTATTTCCCACAAGAATATGCTAGACCTCCCAGTACGCATCCGAATAAAATAAAGACCTTTTTAAAATGTTCCGTAAGAAGACAGAGTAAGTACCCAACCCAGGATCACCCCCAGTCCCTAAGGCACAGTGTGGGAAATCCAGCGTCAAGTCCCTCCTGCACAGGAGGAGATGTGAGTGCGGGTCTGCCATTTCCTGGGCGGTGCTGTCGTTGTCTGCTGACCCACAGGTGCGGAGAGAGGCTGGTCCCGTGCAGGGCAATGGTGTGATTTGAATGTGGCTGTCTCCCCACCCAGGTGTGCCATCTGTGTCAGAACGGGGAACTGTCCTGGTCTCATGTCTCAAGGGATGGCAGGACTATCCCAAAGCACCAGCTTTGGGTATCTAGATGAGATGTTCAGGTGAGGCTTCCACATTGCCAGGGAAGGACAGGCTTCTCCACAAGATGCCTCGGAGCAGGGGTCTAGCAGGGATGTACTGACTTGTCCTCTGGTGAACCCCAGTTTCTCTGATGAATGCGCAGAAGCAGTCATTTCAGTTTGGAGGCCTAGCACTAGGCATATTTCTCAGTCTGTTTTCCCACTGATAAGAACATAGGAAACTTTGCAGTAGGTTTGTTTCCTAGAACGTAGCCCAGGCACAAGAAACTAGAAGAGTATTTTCTTTTTATGAGCTTTGACCAATCTTCTTTCGCTATGAAACAATTGTTTCTGTGAAATGATTTCTTAATTTGGGCCTGATCTGGAACAGAAGACAGGCCCTTGATATCTGTTGGTCATTTTAACTACACTACGTTTCTAGATTAAAGCAAAACTGTGCTGAAAGCTATAAACAGCTGTAGAATTGAAGCTGTGACTTAAATAATTTAATACACCTCATGTACTCCTACCTAGATGTCAATACTGTGTCTCTAGATGGAAAAAGCTGGTTTCAGCTAGTTAAATGCTACAACAGTTTTAGTGTAGCCTACAGAAAGGTGGCTTGTACTTGTGTAATTTACTTCCCAGAATAACTCCCTATCCAGCATTACCGACAATTATGTAGCAGCAGGAAGAAAGTTTGCTCCTGCAAGGCTAGCGGATGCATTCACGTAGGTTAAACACTCAGCTAGCCTGGCCTTTTAAGGAACTGAGGGATTAAACTAAGTATCACTGAGGAGAAAACCTCAAAGGACAAGTAATATATGGGACATAATCCAGATGTGTATAAAGCAGCCCAGTGGACATTGTAGAGTTTTGCCCCAGCTGGAATTGTGGAAGCACTACATCAGCTAAAGATTTTTAATGACTGCTTCATTCAGTAGCCCACTGGGATTTTGCATAATGAATTTTGCTCTCTTAATATTGGAGTATGTCTCATGACAATAGGATAGATGTTTTGTCCAATTCCTGAGGGGGTCAAAAGCCAGATCTTGAGAATCAACTGAAAGCAAAGGAGTAGCACAAAATTGCTGCAGTAGAAAACCAGAGCTTTTATGTCATAGCCTTGAGTGCTGTATGCACATTAACATACTGAAGAAAAGATAACGAGTATGGGATAGTTGAAAAGGGTGAATATAATGCACTACTTTTTCACTTCTTCAGAAGCGGCTATTAATGTCAAATGAAATAAATAGAAGCCTGTGTCCTTTCTGACAGGTACTTGCTGATTCTGGACTCACAGAAATTAGTTACAATAAATCATGTCCAGACCTCCTTTGTTCTGTCCATGTTCTCTGCTTTGAAATAAATTGGCAAATTCAGGATCCATATTTCATCACTGGTGGCAGCAATGGTTGATGATGTATCGACTCAAATTTTGTACCAATTATCTGAATGTGCTTCATGAAAGAAAAAGTTTGTCTTCCATGCTGGGATCATTTCAACAGTTCAGCAGTTCTGCGTGCAGTGAAGTAGAAACATACCTGAGCTCCTTTACTGGCTGCATGTGGACTTGGCAATGATATTTCTCGTTTCAGAAATTTTTGAGCATCTGCACAGCTTTACCCCATGTGAAGAGTTCCACACTGTTCCTCTTCAGTTGTGTATTTTCTTTTGTGCTCCCTACTGTCAGGTAGCAAATACGAAAGGTTTGTCCTGCTTTAATTAAAACTGAAAGAGGTCAAAATTCAAGAACTACCTAACTGAAGATAAAGATAAATGCAAGTACAATTTAAAAGGAAAAGAATCTGAATACAAGGCTCAGTCTCGCATTCTGTACTTGCATAAAAATACTTCTGAAATCACATACTTAGTTCGAGGACATGCGATTAAAATATTTTAAAAGGAGAAAATCAGATTGTAAAATAATTTTGCCTTCTTTGTGCAATATGAACATTGAAATAATAATGTTTAACAAAAATAAATGCTTGACATAGCAAATTAGACTTTAGGATATTCAAATTGATAAACAATTATATCAATCATTGATGAACTGATGGATGTCTGGAACGTGTAGTACAAATCTGAAGATGTTACCTTCTTCAACCACAGAGTTGAGTTTGTGTGAAAACTGGAGCAGTAATGTAGTGAAAACTGTAACTAATACCTTTATAAAATTTCATGGGGGGGGGGAGGGCGAAGTGGTATCGCTGATGCCCCATTTGACAGGTCCAGAGTGGTATTTCTCCTTAATAACACAGTATGGCTGCACATAAAGAACTTGTTTAGTCTCTACAGTTGCCTGTGAGTTAATGGGAGTCCATATGCTTTGGTGGACTGGAACCTATCAAGTCTTTTCCTGACTTGAATGATGTCACATAGAAGTACATACGGTGGTGTTTGAAAAAGGGGAATATAGGCTGTATTTGTGAGCTGTGTTTGCTCTATTAATATGTATAGGATGTCCACAAGCACTGTTTGCTTCAGATCAACTTCTGAGGCCCTTATGGGTCTTGTCTTACACCTGCCTAGATCTTGGTGTCTAACAGAGCTGTGCGATCTGAAACCAGTTGTTTTTGCCAAGGAAACACAGTGCAGTGTTGTTTGTTCTGCTGCTTAGACATCTGCTTGTGTATATTCTTTCTTGCCTCTCCATACATATGTGTATGTTTTTATATTTTGCTTACTGCTCAGCCAAGGTGGTCCAGGGCATCACTCATGCAGGTAGGACAACAGAAATTACATTTCATACTTATGTGTCTCAGATTCACAATAAACTCTTGCTGGAATATAGTCCCTCCACCTGGAGTGGCTTGCTTGTGTAGGTATAGTTAAAAATAAAGCCTGGGCCCTAGATTAATCCTGGGGCAAAAAAAAATCCCGTATATTTTAAATGGTGTGACCGAAGGGGAATTTGAATCTGTGTTTACCCTGAAGAGCAGTGTGTTCAGGCAAATCAGTGTACACATTGTCATGTGCATTTTGAGTGACTTCCTTAGAGGTACCTAATACTATTGCTGCTTTTTAGGAGATTAATAAAGTGGATGTTTGAAAAATTAAAATGTTGAGGGGAAGTAGAAGGCAAAAAGGAATGAATGCAAAAAGAAAGCAAACCTCCCCGTTCTGGTAAAGCAATGAAAAAACAATGTTGTGCATAAAGCGAGATTGATTATAGCACAGTTTCTTAAAACAGTATTTTCATCCTCCTGAGAAAAAGTGGTAACTGTTAATTTGACCAAATTCGGTACTTGACTGGTCTTGCTTGGTTAGATTGATTAGGGTGTTACTAGGTGTTATTTAAGCCTTTGGCTTTTAATTTTCAGCCAGCTGTGAGCTGGAATTCTGTCAGAAAATTGGTTAGCTCTTGGGGGCTTGTATTTAAAAGCCCCGCGGTGCCAGTAAGAATATATTACCTGGCCTTGATAAAGAGCGTGGCCTGTTGCTGCTTATGGTGACGGGTTTGCTATGCTGTAAATGACAGCAGCCTTATTCTCACCTTGCTTTTCAGCACTCTCCTGTTTGCCCCGTGGGCCGGTTTGGTCTGTGGTTGCCACCACGTGGCTAACCCGGCGCTTAAGTTGACGTTACCAACCAAAGCACCCTGTTGGAGAGCTGCCACTCATTTGAGTCAGTGACACAGTCAGTCCTCTGGGACCTTTGAAACTTGGGGAATTTTATTTTGATACGCCTCTAGCAAGTAATGTAATCTAGAAGTAGTACTCTACTCTAGAAAGCTAATTTTAGACTTTTCCATTTGCAAACTGCTCCTCTTTTGAAAGTGTGGTTTATACCATAGCATTCTCTCTGTTTTTTCTTGTCTCCTTTGACGATTTTTCCTTTAAAAACTCACGCAACTTTATTAAAATTGATCGTGTGAGTATATTGGCAAACACAACTGTACCCAGTGTAGGTGCCCGGGTGCTGGCAGCGGGGGGCTGCAGGGTGGCCCCTGTTGAGGAGAGGCCGGGGCTGCTCCGAGCCGGACACAGCTGGTTCCAGCCGGTTCCAGCTGACCCGCCACAGGGCACAGCCGAGCCCCTCAGCCATGGCGGTGGTGCCTTGGGGAAAGCGTGTGTAAGGAAGTGCAAAAACACGGCACAGGGAGAGAAGGAGGGAACAAAAGAAATGAGAAATGGCAGCATAGGGAACACCAAGGTCAAAGGCGGAGGAGGAGGAGGCAGCACTCCATGGCGGAGCAGGTATTCTCTGCAGCCCAGGGAGGACTCACGCTGGAGCAGGTAGATGTTTCTTGAAGGAACTGCTGCCCCTGCAGAGCCCACACCAGGTAGAGGAGTCTGGAGTGATGCTGAAGCTGGGAAAGGGTGGAGGATAGGTGGTGGTTTAATGTTTGTCTGTTTCTTACTACCCAAACCTATTTAAATGTGCAATAAATTAAATTAATTTTCCCCAAGCTGAGTCTGTTTTGCCTGTGGAGATAATTGGTAAGTGATCTTCCTGTCTTTGTCTTGACTCTTCTTCATCTTATTTTCTCCCCTGTCTCATAGACAAGTGGGAGTGAGAGAGTGCCTGGGTGGGCATATTTGGCCCATAGCCAAGACCAACCCACCACAGAACTGGGTGCTCAATTCAGCTGGTCAGATAGTCATTTAGGTCCTTTTGAGATGTCCTAAGTTACAGCACACATTTGCAGAAGGCTGCCAGGGATGACGTGGGATCCGTGGGTGACCTGTGTCTCCTGGGGCAGCAGCTGGAGGTCAGGAGTGCCTGGCGGCCCCTTGAAGTATACTGGGCACTGACCCGTGGGCAGCTGGGTCGACTCCTGCGAGTCTCAGGTTGAGCTCAGAGCCTACCACAGCAAGTCACGTTTCTCATTGTCCCCTTCTAGAGAAAAGGGGGTTAATACAAGACTCAGCTGAACAGAACATTACAAATCCTGTAGCAGAGTTGTTTCACTGCACATCATTTTGCTTTTGTTGAGTTTTTATTCTGACTTTAGTTACACTAAACACTTTGTAGTAAGTAAAATCTCAGATTGTTTCACCTCTCCCCAAAAGTAGAATCATATTTGCTTCTGAACATACCATCATTAAACACGACGCACTGAAATGCTTTATTTACTGATGTTGTAATTTGCTGAAACTCTGGTATAGATGTAATTAATGCCTATTAAAAAAGGGTAAGAAAATGTATCCTTGGAGTTAGGTGAATCTAATTGGAAAATATTTCATCTGACCAATTAATAATTAAGCAATTGTTTTTATTTCAGTTCTGAGATGATAAATAAGTAAGGAAACTAAATCCCTCTAAAATATAACCAGCGTTCTTAAGAAAAACTAAATCCTTTTAATGTGGGTTTGGTTTGGGTTTGGTTTTTTTTTTAGCAGAAAGAATTTACGTTTTTTTTAATTAGTTACTTGTGACTCTTTATATGTGTGATGGCAATGGCAGAGAGAATAAGAGAGAATATCTTGTCTAAATTATACTTGCTAGTAAAATTTGGCTTTCCGGTCTTGGAAGTCATTCCAAGATTTACTAAGGTTGTCAAAGAATCAGTAGAGAGTTACCTTGCAGTGTGCTGGTTGAAAACAGGTACCAGTGTCCACAAGATGGAAGCAGACACAAATAACTGTACATTTCAAAGCTTGCATAGAGCTCATCGTCTTTAGTTGTTCCAAGAAAATACATGAAGGTGCTGTTTAAACTCTTGAAAAAGTATTTTTTGCTTTGTTCATCTGGAGACTATTTTATTTTTCATTAATATTTTATAATTGTTATGTAGATCTCACCCTGTCAGTTAAGCATTCCTGGAATTTACTGGATTTTGGTGTAGTTAATCATTATGCGCAGGACTAGCCTGTGCCTCCTGGGAAAGGATGGGTGAAAAGATTCTTGGCCTCAATAGAAAATTAATCAGATTTGTCTTCAGGTCTGTTTATTGGCAAGCGTTACGTGTCTGTGAGAGGCAGGGGGAGAAACAGTGTTTGAGACGTTAACTCCGTGAAACTGTCATATGTTTGATCATATGCTTGTGCCCTGGTATCTTCAGTATGTAACTTTAGATCTGGTTGGCTGGCTGGTGCGGGAAGCCTTTGGTTTTTGGAGTGATACAGAGACTGATTATACGTCCTGAAGGAGGCAAAATACCCGTCAGCTTTGAGTGGAGTTTTGCCTGAGCACAGACTGCAAAACCTGTAATCTAGTATACAAATCAAAAATCAAACCTGGCAAGGCTAGGAACCATGGCTCACATAGTATCAGTGCTTGCACATATTACAGTGAACACTCCTTGCTGCTGCAGTGCTTATTTTATGGCACAACTGTGACCACCAATAAAAAAGGAGTTCCTTTAGAAATGAGAGAAATATCTCAACGCAATGAACTTCAATGATTTTTCTGAAGCCTGAAGTTCAGTTTCTCTCCAGCACTTAAACTTCCAGTCTTACAGATTGGGCTGTATATATTAAAAACATGAAAACCCCGAAAAATCAGGGTTTTTTTCATTCAGGAAAAACTTGTTTCTGTCAGAGCATGTCTTCCGCTCTTGGTAACTTGACAGTTGCTCAGGGCTTACAGAATTGGCCCCAAGGAGCTTGGATTTACTGTAAAAGCCATGTCAAAGCTGTTAGTTTTTCTTCAGGCTGACAGTCTTCATCTGATTTTTATTTGAAATGTTTCTCTTTTTCACATTAGGCCCAGAGTTGTTTTATGTGTGTGTGAATGCAATAACTGAATTTGGAAACTGCTGCCTTTTGAAGATTTCCAAATAAGCAGAGTAAAAGTCATGATGAAAAGAAACCATCTTCTTGCAGTGATTTCAATACAGTTACGATGTTTTAGTGCACTGGAGAGTTTTTTAAAAACTGAGCATTTTATGGAATATTACAGGTCATCTTTGTGTTTTATCTCTGGTCTTCACATTTGCTTCCTTTACAGAACTGCTAGAAGGCAAAATGTATTTTTGGGCAGTTGGAATATAAGGAGGTTAGCAACCCGGAGAAACACATGATGTGTTGTGTGATGCAAGTGACGCAGTACCTAAGTTGCAAAAGATAACTGAAATATTGCAAAGCCTAGTTTTTCTGAAGTTACCAGCAAAGTAGCACCATGATAAATTTCTTCTGCAAACATGCTTTTTGGTGTGGCAGCAGAATCACACATAAACCAAAACCTAATAAATCTATCTCACCATGTCCAACTTCAATTTCTGATTTTATTTTTATTTAGCGGTAGTGGGACTCCAACTCCAGCTTCGGATGCTGATGTTACCACATTGAGAGGTCAGTTTTCATCTAACTCCTGTCAAGGCTGATTCTGAATGACTAGAAAATTGAGAAACTCGATGGTGTTTGGATTTCAGAAAGAGCTGTGAATTTTTGCACCTCAAATAATGCTGTTCGTGATTTGGAGATTATGTTATATGCTGACATTATTTTCTTATTGTATGAATCATGAAAATCCTACTTGAGAAATTAGTTCTGTGCACTTCTTACTGCACTTAACTTCATGTTCCCAAAAATATATCTGCTTAGACAGAACTTTAGCATTTTATTCTGATTAGTGCATTTGATACTTTTCCTCAGGCTCCTCAGGCGTTTCCTGTGTTCTTTCTGTCATGATGATGAGAATAGGAATCCAATTTTACTGTTGGTTTATGCTTGCTGAACTGCTTCTGTGTGTATCTACATGTACATGGGTATAAGAAAAAAACCCAAACAAAACAATACTTCTCTCTTTCAAACTCAGATGCAGCTGCCAATGTTCCTCCCCCTCATGAGATCTCCGTTGAGAGTCCTGTGGGTGGTACTGCCCATGAGATCGAAGATGCAGACACTACTGTGAGTGGGATTTTTTTATTTGGTTCAGCATTCTGCTGCCTTTCCTAAATAATATTGTTGTCATTTGCATTTCCTAGTACTTAAGGTGTTGTTAGCATAGCGTATTAACACAAAAAAAGATTTCATAAAAACAGGGCATGAACTTTAGAAAGTTTTAAAGTAATTTCCTGGGTAGGTATTTTTTTATTTGCAGAGGCTTTACAGTGCCGCTTCCCTGACAGTGAGAGGGAACAGATCAATTGAGCGCTCAGGTGAGGATTTTGCTAGTGACATAGGACTAGACAGGGAATGCCTAGGGATTCTGAGAGCTCCAAGGATGCGAGCATTACTATTCCTATGGAAACACAATACACCTTAACTTGCTGTAGTAGTGTTTCGAGGGTCCACGTGGTACAATTGTGTAGGACAGCAGAGAGGTGGCCTGGATAGCCTTGAAGATTCCTTCTGATTCTCTGCTCCTTTTCCTCTGCTGACACAGATGAACTTTTATTTATCATCTTACAGTCACCCTTTCCTTGACATTGAAACAAAACTCCCGGCACAGGGAAGCCTACATCAACTACTTAAAACATCTCTGTAAAAGTGAGTTGGCTTTCAGAAGTGCTGACCACCACTTAGATCCCAGGGAAATATTTGCTTCCAGGAAACTGCTTCTCTGGATTAAAACTTAAGCCCAAACTCTAGAATCCAATTGCAGTATTCGTGGGCCTACATGACTGAAAAAAATTTTGCAAACTAGTGGTACGAATCAGCTGCCTTTTGTTTTCTCATGAACGTGAAACTCTCAGTGGATTTACTGAGAAGCTTACAAAGTTGCACATGCTGCATATAGGTAGAAGCTGATTTATGGTACTGGGTTTAACTGTGCACTGTTCTGTAACCTAGTGTGGACATGAAACAAAGCTGGGCCAAACTGTACTTTCTTCTAGAGTTTTAAGGCTGACTGTGGAGCTCTGATATTGTGCTTCCAAGATTAAATACTGAATATGAAACAGGCAGACAGCTTCTGACTCAAGTCCAGGGTCTGACTTTGTGTTATGTACCAAGAACACTTGTGGTTTGGTCCCATGTACACCATTATTCTCTTTTGAAACAGACCTGCCTGAAGTATTTCTGCCTGAGCAGAGAATAGGACCACTCAGTAAATCAGAAAAAAAACCCCAACCCAGAATTAGATTGTTGCTGCTACAGTGTTTTCACTTTATACAGTTACATCACACCTCATCATTGCTCTGTGCAGCCAAAATGCATTGCAGATGACAAGACCAAGAATGAGCAAAGCTCATCTTCTACACTAGTATGTTGATACAGTCAACAAACTGTATCAAACTTTTGGTTTTGGGGGACTGATAAATGATTGAAACTACATGGCATTGCAAACAGCCATATAGTAGTAGCACATACATGCCTGCCAAGTATGTATATCTCAAATGCTAACTAGCTTTAAGTAGTGTACCAGTCATTATGGTCCTTAAAGTTATCTAGTAGAAAAGGGATGGGGGGGAGGAAGAGAAGTTGCTCAATGGTGGCAGCTAAACTTTCTGGAGAAAGGTTTTTCCATTTCCTGTACCATACGTAACACAGGCTGCAGTTTTGCTGAAAAGGTCTGTTTTGTTGGCTTTTTTTCCTTTTTAATGGGGAAAAAGCAACAACCACATGTAAATAGCCAAAGACATTTGGCTATTTGGCTAAAGGTGACTTAAGCCAGCTTTCCCTTCCCTCCCCCACAAATCTCAATTTTTTGTTTTAGAACAAAACGGTGAAACAAGGTCTGTTTTTTCTCATGTCTTTCAGTGTACCACAAGGAATAGTACGCTGGTTGTAAAATACTAGGGAACTAAGCAGAAAGTGTTCTTCCAGTGTTGCTCAGTCATTTAAATTAGATTAAAACTTGGAATTCACTGCTGCCCACAGCAGCCACGATAGCTACACGCTTCCCTGATGTGTTGCACAGCCACTGCTGCGGGGCTTCTTGGGCAACTGTAGACCTACCAGTTGAAGCCCACCACTTCAGCTCAGCGGAGGTCCCTGCAGATCCCCCAGTGCTCACTGTATAACCCGGGGGGGATCCTTCACTTACTGAGGCTGAACAACACAGGGTGTTGTTCTGAACATAGGCCTTGGCAAAGGTAACTGGTCTTCCAGGTGGAGTAGTAAGTAGGAGCCTTGTGATAAATAAGTAAACTTTGGGTAAATCAGCCTACTGCTGACTGGGCTTAAGAGAGCTGTTCACGTGTCCATAGTTGCACTTTAGATTGCCTCACGAACATCCCACACGACTGGTTTTCTCTTTGTAGCTGAGGTCAACTACATGGGCTTGCACTAAAGTAAAGATGTGCAAATGGAAAGTAAAAGTAGAATTATCTGCAACACCAGAATTCTCAAAAAATATTCTTGCTTAGTAGATTGCCTTGTTTGTTGCCGCCTCTGTCCCTGAGGCTTCGTGAGCACTCTGTTATAGTGCAAGATAAACAGGTATGCTGATGGCTCAAGTGAGCATGCTGTGCTTTGGACTGCAGTTTTCACATGTCATTAAGTAAGTATATCTGTGACCATCGGTGTCACCCACCAATAGTGCCCTGAGGTGTCCTGTCCACACAGCATTTATGGAGAGGGCTTCAGGTTTTCTGCCCCATCAAGAGCCAGAGAAACCTCCAGGTTTGCAGCAGCTGGAGAAGTTTCTGGCCCGCATAAGAAAGATGTTTGGACCCAAGCTTCGGAGTGTAGCGTGCTGTTGACAAATGGGAGACCATATGTACATATACATATCTAGGGATGCTTTTTACATGGAGCAAATCCAGGACAGGTAGGGATCTGGTCTGTGGCGAGTAACGAGGATTTATTTCGTGGGAAAAAACAAACAAAAAAATGCATTAAATCACTTCTTGTTTTCTCCCTTCTTCCTTCCCTTCCAGATCAATAATGAGATTAAGAAGGAGGATGAGAAGCTAGTGAGACCTGTAACAGAGCAGATGATTGAGTTCAGCATTTTGATTGTTGGTGAAAAGTACAGTGAGGAGCTGAGTGACCCAGCTGCTGTGAAGCATCAACTGCTCTCTGAACGATTCATTTCTCAGGTGATTAGCTTCTCTGACTTCCTTTTTCTTTTTGCTGGCTCTGCAAAGCAATAGTAGCACATAGCCCCTGTGTTAGGACTGCCTTTTTCTCATGGGCTCTGCGGAACCAGCTTAGGGCTTTTGTTACCTGAGGCAGGCTGGAAAATATTCACCCACTATGAGAATACACCGTTCTGTCTGACATGCTGCCCTTTTTGAAGTAGCGGAGCACCATACATTGTGTGTAGTATACCAATTGCCAAAGACCAATTACTCTAGTTTTCTTTTTGTGTTTCTCATGGAATAGGCTGCTATCATTTTTGTAGGCAAAAGAGGTAGAAGTATGCTTTTAGGAGGATGAGAAAATTATGCTGAACCCTGAATGGGGACATACTCTAAAAGGGACTTTTCTGAGGGACTGCTTTCTCTCTCTCCCCCATTTTCTGATTTCCTTAATTTATTTTGCCTCACGTTAGCCAAAGAAACTAAGCCAGCTGTTACTAAGAAATGAAAAATGTTTCCACTTACTTTAGTCCTCTTAAAGACCTATTTCTACCAGGGCGAACTTTGGCCTTACCACCCTTTCAGAATTTTTCAGTACCTCTCCCTGTCCATGTGTCACTGCAGTAGAGCTTTTAAACTCACAGAGAAGTGGCAAGATTCTTGTTTGCCTCTTGATGCAAATTCATTAGTTCTTAAAGTTTTAGGACTTGAAAATGTTAAATTTTAAAGATACATTTAACATCTCTCTAGTGACCAGTCTGCCTAGAGTTTATTTCAATGCTTTCTAATCTCGTTGTCCAGTTTGGATTTTTCCATAATACAGTTAGTTTGAAACTGGAGAGTGAGAAAGATAATTTGAGGGTCTTAGCAAACCAGCCTGCCCGCACTCGCATATGGCAGGACATGAACTGACTGCAGTTCAGAGCCATCAACCTGTGCTGAGGCCGTGCTGGGAGGCAGCTCCAGTAATTCAGGTAGAGCACAGCACTAACGTGGAGTGCAGGCAGAAGGCATACAGGTCCATCAGCATCCGCCTGTGTGGGCATGCTCTGTGTCTCCTGCAGAAGCTAAGCACTGAAGTGGGATATAGGGATATCTTAACGATTACACGGCGTCCAGATTTTGGACTGTAGAAGAAACTCTGGCATCAGTCTAGAGAATCTGTCTATGCAGAGCAGGTGATCGGAAGAAGTCGCAAACAGCAGAACTCATTCATTACTTCTGCTCCGGAGCAACATTTCTTCGAATGAATCGTTGTGCGCCGCAGTGAGATACTCTCTGAAGTCTAGGCTGCCAAGACAGCTCTCGCTCCTCATCTATGCCCAGAATCAGCAGTGCATGTGAGCACATTTTAAAACCCTCCAGCCAGTTCTTAAACACATGCTTAAATCCCATTGGAGTCAGTGGGAATAAACCATGGTTTAGACTGCTAGGCGTCCACTTCAAAGAAAAAATACATATGTGCATATACATATCAATATATACATATACACACATATGTGTGATTTATTAAAACTTGATTTCAAGTTAATTTAATTTTAATTCAAATTCAGTCTTTTAATTGGTACGCTATAAATAAAATTATAGGCCCACTAATATACAAATGCATATTTAAAATATGATCGTACTGCTGTCTCCTAACTTTCCTCTCCCTGTTGGTTTCCAACATTTCTTTTTTATTTTGTCTATAATGACGGTAATTTTATTACAATCATTTTCTTGGGGCAGAGAGTTTCTTTCCTTTCTCTTGGGAGAGTCATCTAGGGTGCCATACAGCAGCACACCATAAGGCTTATCTTTTCTCTGGCTTTGCTTCCTTCTTAGCCCCATTTAGTTGGGGCGCTCTGTTGAATCCCTTTTACTGGGGCTAACCCTGTGCCAGGTCCTGGGCCAGATGGGAAAGAGATGTACGCTTCACTGCAGCCAAAAAGCATCACTACAACTGTCACAAGTTGCTAGCATAGGCTAGACATCTCAATTTTCCTAGTTGTGTGGCCAAGGAGCAATGCCATAGTGTGTGTGTGTGTGGAAGAAATGTCAGATGGGACAGAGTCCACCTGGCACACGGATGTTCTACTCCTTTGATCCCTTGCCTGGTTTTCTCTGTGCTTGGATAAAGAAGCTCTTGAAAAAAAGAAAGTCGGCAGCACTTCGATTGTTTAAGACTCACCAGAGACAGTTTAAAAATAGGGAGACTGGGGAGGGGAAGAAGAATTTGAGGAGTAAAAAATAATCCTCAACTGGCAAGCATCTTTTGGGAGGAACAAAAACCACCAAACCGGCATGAACCTTCGATATTCTATTTCTTGGTTTTGTCTCTGTAACACAGTTGACTATTGAACTAGGCCTGCATGTGCTGCCATTTTGCTGCCCCCAGTTGTCTTTTTTGAGCGGCGCTGCCAATCGCTCCCGAGCCCTTTGTATGTTTAGGGCAGTGGAGATGAGCCATGTTTAGCACTGTGCAATGCATTAGTGCCTCTATGGAGTCTAAGGGGTCCCTGTTCCTACGGCGGCTGCTGCTCCTCTTAGGTTGCTAAGGTGCAAAGCATTTTCCTGAATTCTTTTTAATCCAGAGAGGTTTGGGAGGTAATGGAAACCTTTTGGGCAGAGGTGGCTTTGTACTGCATAAATAAGAGAAAGAATGTAGTCTGCTATGGGCAGTGCAGATCTCTGCAGTTGAAGCGGCAGGCATTCGATACAGTTCTTGGGGAACGCTGGGTGTTGTTCTTCATACTTTTTTCTTTTCTAATAATGAAATGATGTCACCAAAACTCTTCTTCCATAAAGAGAGAGAATATTCAACCATTTTTCTCCCATTAGATATAACAGCTCAGATAAGTTTTTAGAAAATGCTGAGAATACTTCCTGATTTTTCACTAAATGAGTATGGTGGAGGAAATCTGTGTTAATTTCTTGTTTTCCCCTCAAAATAGATGGCAAGTGTATTCGAAGGACTACCTGGATACAAAAACATCCAAGTCCTGGATTACAGGTAAAAAGATACTGGTGCGTAGGCAGTGATTGAAACTGATCATGTATGATGGTGCGATGTGCTAGCACCACACTTGGAAGAATGTCGGGCATGTGCGTGGGAGTTCCTAGGATGTGTTAACCAAAGGACAAGCGCTTTCATATTTGCTACCTCTATATAGAGAAGTTGAAATAGAAATACAAAACTGCATGTAAATGTAATCATCTTTTGCTCTTGGCATCCACCAGAGAATTTCACATGGTATGCTTGCCTTGATTTTAAGATAAGGCATCCTTAGTCAAGATTCTATCCTAAAATTAAAGAGATCTTTTCTAATTTAAAATCAGCATCTGATACTTCCTCAGTACTGTTGACACATTCTAGTATTAAATGAGGAACAACACAGGTGCCTTTTTTGAAAAATGTGGTGTATTTAAATTTTTTTTTCAAGTTCTTAATGTTGTTAATTTGGGATGACTAAAGTTTGGTGTTTGAGATCTGTAAAGGTCTTCCTCCCTTTGATCAACGCAAAGGTGGGTGAATAGTTCGATAAATGATATGCAATGTTTTAACTCTCTTTATTCTCATAAATATATTTTTTAAAGACTAGTTTCCTCAAGTCAATTTGTACTTTGGAATGACATTTTAAGTTAATTTGGGGAAAAAGGGGAACCTGTGTATCGTGCATCAAACATCAGATGTCTGAGTTTTGGGGTACATGGGTCACAAATTATGATTTTTCTTGACTGGACTGGATATAACTTTCACAGTCTAATGAGGCTCTTCATGAGTTATTCTAAATTGTGTTTTCTTTGAGACTTTGTAAGCTGTGTTTCTTAGAATTTATCGTCTGGAATATTCTAGCTAGAATATATGCGGGTAACAAAGCAGCTATAGTGAGAAAACTGTTATGGTTGGAACCCTAGGCTGTGTTCAGTTTCCAGCCTGGAAGTTAGAAAAACCTTCCATCTTGGTATCTGCAGACTTAATACGTTTGCAAGCTCTTGGTTCATTTGAGAAGACAAATAAAAGGTTGATATTTCTGGCAAAGTACCAGAGCTCTGTGCTCTGCTGTGCATGACTAAAAAACATGTTTGTAAACTAAACCTTTAGGTAGAATTAGTGAGCCTAGATTTTCTTGGCACTGACAGCAATTTAACTGCATTATTTGCAATAAGTTGAGAAGGCTCTGCTCTGCTGATTCATTGTGATCAATGGGAAATCTCTCAGTTAAGTACAAGCACAACAGATTGTTATGTAGCAGAATAACGATGTGACTTACAACTGTTTTGCTGTATGCTTTTTCAACTTTGTGTGCCCTGTAGAATACCAAAGCAAATTTGTTAAAAGTTAGAAGACTTAAGGGAAATTATAACATTGATTTAACAGGTTTTGCTGTTGTTTTTTGTTTTGTTTCTATATTCAGCTCTCCTCAGGAGGACAGGTAAAGACTTACTTTTTTATAGATATTGTCAGAATACAGATCGAAAAACACGTTTAAGCTGGAGGACACTGTTTTGGGGATTTGTAGTTTTGGCTCCAGAGCAAGATAATTATCCAGCATAAATTATTGTGTGAGGGGGTTCTACCAGAAACTGCAAGTAACTGATCCGTTCTGATTACAGACAAACCTAATTTGCTTATTTAAGTACGAATCATAAAAAACTACTTGGGGAAACTCTTCCTAAACACAAGTCAGCTACTGGGCTAAGTGGTGTATTGGAGTCTCTTTTGTGAAGAAAACAAAATTGCTTAATGATGACTCAAGGTCTTTACACTTTGCAGTAAAGTCTTCAGTAGATATGGGATGATTATTATTATAGAAATTAAAGTAGGTAATAAAACCATGGTTCTTCAGCAAACGCAGTTGGCTTAGCTACTTCAGGGTGAGAGGTGCTGCACCTCTTAGCAGTAGCTTTATAAATGTTCCTTAGTGGAAGATGGGATCGGTCTGGACTTGTTTTTCATCAGACATATGCAGGTTAAGCATCCAAAGTTTGCCTCCTTTAGTATTTTAAGAATTTCACAAGACAGAAAATGAACTGCAGCCTTTAACTTACTAGATGAATTTTCTTTTGTGTATTTCTCAGCAAAGGCGTAACCAGTTTCCACAGTTCTACAGAGAATGAGCGGTTTAATTTTAGAATAAAGGTTAGAAAACGCAAATCTCTTCACCAACAGTACTGACTTAAAGCCATGCTCTACTGCTCTGCACTTCTGCAGGCTAAGACGCATGCAACTACTCACAAAGGCTATGTTCCAAGCACCAGGTGTTTTAGCCCCTTCCAGACAGATGATAGTGTCGTTGTTATTAGTTAGGAATTACTAACTGCAACTGACAGCACAGTTGTATTGCATCTAAGTGTTACTTTTGAGGAGCACACTGTATTCCATCTTTGCTGTGCCTTTTCACTACTGCTGTCCTTTTTTTATTATGCAGGTAACAAAAAAAAATTCAAAAAGCATGTAGACAAAGCATGTAGACAGGGCACTCCATGACATGGTTTAGTGGGCATGGTTGATGGTTGGACTTGATGATCTTAAAGGTCTTTCCCAACCTAAATGATTCTATGATTTCCTCTGCTGACAGTCAGTGCCCATGGTGAGCCTATGGTGGGCTCATTTCAATGACACAGCAGCAAAACTCCAGCAGGCTCCTGGTTTTAGTCAGTGTGTTTGCCGATTATATCTCTGTTGTACGTTTGCTGATTAAGTCTCTGCTGATCATACCTCTGGCGCTGGGGCTTTAGAGACGGCTCTGAACAGAGCCATTACTTTAGCAATCCAGTCCAGCTCTGTGGAATGAGGAAAACTGTCTTTGGAGCGCATTTTTCTAACACTTCATAGATTACTTCACTTCCTTGCTGTGCCCTGTGTACAGCCAAAATACGTTGTATTTTCTAAAGCTCCCTTGTGCTTATGCCCAGTGTATGGTAAATCTGATTGCTGCCTACACTGTCATGTGGGAAAGGACATCCAGACGTTTTCAGGAAGAGAAAATTAGGAAAATGGAGGAGAGTTAATATGGAAAAAGCTAAGCTGTACAAGGATACAGAACTTAAGTTAAAAAATAAATGATCAAACGAGTCTAGAAAAATGTTCCCAGTTGTAAGCTGTATTCAATACCATTTTATTGCCATTAAAGACATTATTTCAAGCAGAATGACACCGCACAGTGACAGTGATCAGAGCTCCCTCTTGCTACTGTAGATTGCTACTATAGAGAGCCTGTTTTTCCTGGCTGTTTTTGTACCTCAACGCTGTTCCCATCATTGGCGTGACCTTAAAATCATCACTCACACCACTGCATGCTGGTGAGCCCATTAATAATGCTGGCAGAAAGCCAATGTTTTGGTCCGCTTGGGGTCTGTCTACCTGTCACTAGTAGAAATACAGGGCTGGGACCAGACCAGATGCCAGGTTCTGGTAGACTGTTCCTTGCGAGCTTTGCAGTGGTGGAAAGCACTGGCAGGCACACACAAGTGTGAAAGGAATTAAGTTGTTTTTATTTAGAATCCTTTAAAGCAATATATTTTTATATTAAAAAAGAGTATTGACACAGGTACTTGGGGAAAAAAAAAATCATAGTGTTTGCTACACGTTGGAAAACCTTGCATCTCTCATTTGTGTTCTCTTTCTCTTTGTTCAACTGAAGTGGGGTGGAAGTTCACTATGCTGTTACGTTTGATGGAAAACCCATCAGCAATGCCACCCGGGACCTGATTAACCTTCATTCCAACAAGGTGGAGGACAACTCCTTTATGGGCATAGAGGATAATCCAACAGTTGTGTACACCATCAGTGATTTCCGAGATTATATTGCTGAAATGCTCCAGAAAAACGCCTTGCTTGAAAACACTTCCTTGTCTTTAGACCCCAACTCTCTCCAACTTACTAATGGTGGGTATTAATTAGGATGCATGGGTGGGCCACACGTGAAGTTTTATAAAATAAATCTCAAATCAGTGAATTATTCAGCTGCCCTCTGAATAATGAAAAAGAAACAAAAAAACCAACTGTGTTGTAGCTTATTTTGCTCTCATCTTAACCAGGCCAAGTCATCAGCAGTAGTATCCTATTCTTAATCCATTAGATTAGCCTCTATTTTTTTTTTTTTTTTCCCTTTGACACCGAGGTTTGTGGTATGCGATTTCAGTCATACTTCCAAAAATTAACAGGAATAGAAGGGGAAATGCAGTTCACATGATGCATGTTGCACCAAGATGACTTTCAGCTTAGTAGCCCTTGAGCAGCACAAAGGAAATACCTGGTTTATTGTTGAATATTCAACGATCCTGCTAGAGGTGGTGGAGGAGTGCTGTCCACCCCTCTGTTCTCATCTTTCCTCTGTACTTCCTGTCAGTCATCTGGGGGCACTTCCAGAAACAAAATCTCTCTGGTAAACTTTCTGAAAAGATTTTATCCACAAATCTGGGGTGAGGGAGGGTTTTTGCAGTCAGTCATCCAAAACAACTTCCACACGCTGCTACTACAGCCTTTAGATCCCAAGTATTTATATTTCCACAGTGAAAGAAATACTGCACCCTACACCAGAAGGCCCATCTTGGATTACTGAGCACCCAGTCGTGCTGGAGCGCCCAGAGTTTGATGTGAGTATGGCTCTGAGCGGTGGCCTCTGGACACATTTGAACAACTTAACTCAGCAAGCACCCAGAGCTTCTCTATCCTGTTGTTCATGCAGACTGAGTAGTGATGAAGGCACACCTTATACTGGAGTAAAAACTCTGGTGAAATCTCTCATCTGATAATTTGATATCTGTTGCACAACAGTTTTCTGTGATCATCTTTTACTACATGGCAGTACTGTGTCCCTGGCTATGCAGGCAGGCCTTGCTGTTTAGGCTTCCTTTGTCTGTTTTTTTCATAATGTTTAGACTGTATATTGCTCTAAAGACATGATTCTTCCCACAATACTGCCTTTCTTTAGAAAGCAAGAAACAGACATAAGCACTAAAGCTGGCTGCTAGAAGAGATAAAATAGTAAGTTTCACGTGCTCCTTTTGTTACTGTACTGCTTTCACTGAAAGTTCTCAGTTCAGTTTTAAAATGATGTCTATCCCCTTAATGCCATCAAAGGAAACACAGAAAAATGATAGGCAGCGTTCTCTTTTTTTTTCCCTCTTGAAATTGTAGTTACCTCCTGTGATTACCTCTGGAACAACCCAGGACATAGACTAAGGTTCCCCATTGGACAGGAGACTTGGTATCCCTGACCGTGTCTGTACAGTGCGAAGGGGCTTTAAGCGGAGATACCAAGTTAGGAGCCAGCGACACTGAGATCAAGTCAAGTAGCTCTGCCGACAGCTAAAACTTCGGAATGGCGGAGCATTGTCTGGGCTTAAGGATTTATCCAGTAGGTTTCTGCTCTGCACTCTGTTGTGTAACACAGATGTGCCTTCCAAGAAGAAATGAGCTCAGTTTGTGCCACAAAATCCAGGTCCAGCCATGCTTGATGGTCGATTTTCACTAAGTTCATTATGAGATAATGTTGTGAACACAAACACAATTAATTTTGGGCCAACTGCTGGAATCTTTAGGGAAGCAAAATTTGTAGTCACTTCACAGAATCCAAATATTCTTGTTAGACTGGTTGCAGGTATAATAATATCCTTCATTTCATGCCAGTTTTGCCTGAGTTTTAAAAACTCATCATTGGTGTCTAAAATGCAAATACATATGGATTTGCCATAGATGGCTTAAACATGGTGTGGATAAACATGAAATTTTAAGTTAACTTTCACCAAAGGGCTTTCTCTTCACTAGAGCTATCTAACTAGATTAAAATGTTGCAGACGTTTACTTTAGTAAGAGAAAGAATTCTGCCATCCTTACAGTCTATCTGTGGATACTCTGACAGATGTGCAGGCAAGAAGATTCTAGAGTAGAGGTAGCTTTGCAATAATAAATTTTAAACCAGTTTTAGGGAATAGTATGTACAAGAAGAACTTCTGCAAGTTACATTTTTCTAATCATGGACTATGAATAATAATGTCATCTATGTCTTCAGTCAAAATCTCTAATTATTTAAAAGAGACTGAGTATGTTCAAAAGACAGCTGTGTACAATCTGTAATACACAGATAATGTGGAAAGTAACTTCAGATAAAATAAAGAACAGCATAAACGTGCTTAAACAGTAAACAAGGCTGAAACGATTAGTCAATTACTTCCACAGATGTCAACCCTTTATGGTTCAAGTAGATACTGTTAAGTAGAACTGTAACCTATGAAAAAGAATTTTGCTATTATTTTTCTTAGCTGATTTGAGAATAAGTTGGATTTGTATTATCATACATACTCATGACATAATGTGGGCCTATCATGACTTCACCGTCTAATAGCTAGCAGATGGTACCAACTAATCATTAATTCTTTTCTTTGAGCTTTACAGCTCTCTTAAAAATGAAGAAAAGATCAAGTGTAGTTTTTGAAATCTGTATTTTCTTGTTATTTCTGTTGAGTTGTAACAGGTAGAATGCTCTGGCTTGCTGAATACAATGCCTTTCTGGCAGCAGAAAATGGAAAATCAGGGAGGGGGTTGGGTGTTTGCAGTCATCTGTCATTATTTGTAAGCCTTTCAAAAGACATTAGTGAAAACCAGAACTTGCCAATGTGATATTAAACTTGTTAATATAATGTATTGCACTGTAACAAGAATCTTTGAATAACGTTAGTTGTCATAGGAACTTCTATCCACATTGAAATAAATGATGAAGTGCAATCCCTGGCAACTAAATGCTCACGTAAAAAAAAAAAAAAAAACCAAACGTATTGAGAAGCTATTGCTGGTAGTCCTTATTCGTTCTTTATGGAATTTATATGTGTAATTTGTTTCTAATCTTGCACAGTAACTTTTTTACAGCTTTATTTGTAGTGGACAATTTTGCCAAAAAAAGATAATTGCTGGAGCACATGTCTATGTGGTATATATACTTTTCAACCGATTGTTACCACATAAATTAAAAAATGTGAGGAGACTGTGGCGGCATAACAACTGGCTATAAAAATGTGATCAATACAGGTAGACAATTTAATAAAAATACCTTAACTGGCTCGTTTCCAAAGCGTTCAAATGCAGTTTGAATGAAGTTGAAAATTTAATTCACCCATGTTTCAACCAGGAGTAAAATTTCAAATTGGAAAGTATTTGGACTCTTCCTGTTACTCATGCTGGTCGAATAAAAGAAAGAGATTAGACAGGAATGGTGAGCTACAGAAATGGTTAAAATGGTTTTGAACTGTAATATGTATTACAGAAACCCATGTCCACTGCCTGCCTAGCTTTACTAGTCACCATCAGCAATTGGTTAGTTCTTAGTAAATTGCTGCTTCTTGAAATTGTGTGGCAGTTTTTCATACCCCAAGGGTTTTTTTTGTCCGTATCAGACTATTGCACAGCATTGGTATGTGGGCAGGTATCCATGTGAAGCGCTAATTCTGAGTTTTAGGCAGTCAGCTTGCTTTTGTAGCCTTGACCAAATAACTTCAGTCTCTTCACTGGTTTTCCCCAACATAATTACTTTATGAGACACTGTGGTAGTAGATTAATATTCAAAGATGAAATGTGCTAAGTATTCTAACTGTAAACCAAATAATGATTGGGGTTTGGAGTAGTAAGTACATGGTCTGCAAATTGGAGATTTAAAAACAAATTATTTTTTTGCATTCCAAACAAATCACAAATTCATAGTGCATACTGCTTGTTGTTCATCATGAGTGCTGATTGTTTGTTTGGTTTTTTTTGTTTTCTTTTTTCCCTGTGCGGGCATCTCGGCTTTGAGACTGAAGTTACTCCATTCTAAATGGTCTTCTTTACATTATGGTCTTTGTTGCCCTCCTGGGTTCTCATGCTCAAATACTAAAAGATAGCAATAAATGACCACAGGGCATGCATACATTCAAGTCCAGTTTCTAAACTGTCTTATGTATCATAGTAACTATAATATTGTAATTACTGTATTGATTATGTATGAATAATAGCTGTTAATGCCTCTTCGTGCTTTAGGAAGGCTGGCAGTACTGTGCGCATTTATCTTTGATTTCATTAGAGAGGGACAGATCCATTTATTCAGTAAAGAAAAGGAAAGGAGACGGTAAATCTTGTAATACGGTAAGTGAAGCTGCACTCCAAACAATCTGAATGGCTTCTTTCCCTTTTTAGTGGACGTGACTGGACACAAAATGTGTGTCACAAGGATGTGCGTTTTACATGTACGTGGCACATGATTAGCAAAGGGTATATATTTGCCAGTCCTCCCAGTTTGGCCCCTCCTGCTGCTGTGCGTTCCTTTCTCACGGAGGCAGTAGTACCAGATTTTGCTATAGGCTGCTGTTAACACCCTCTGTGTGTTCAGCCCAAAGCAGACAGCCAATGCTTCCCCTGTAGTAGTGGAAATATTAATAGTGGGTTTACGTTCCAGGACAGCACCCTTTTAGCTGAACGCCCTTCAGCAGATGAATCAACTGTCAGCAATACCTTGCCCTTGGATTTCGCCAAACCAGATTCCACTTCAGATAGCGAACAGTCCAATGACAATGAAATCCGTCCAAGACCAGAAAATGTGGACTCTGAGGCCAGTTTGGCACCTGAAGCTCCACTCTCCTCAGAGGCTGACGTCACTCCTTTGCCCGATGGCCTGAATTTAGAAGATGGGAATCAGACTCCTCATCTGGTCACTGGACCAGTGTTAGGGCATGATTCTGTGGACTCTCTGGAATGGCTTTCAGCCCCCAGTTCTTTAGATGGTAAGTTAATGCCACTGACTGAAGTTCAATTTGGATGCCAGTGTTTCCCGATACTCACCAAAGGTATAGTTCACCAAAATGACTTTTCAGAAAGGTCTAAAAAATCGGGTATCTTTCTCTGATAGTTTTTACCTTTCCTGTGTGCACGTATCCAAGAAAAATATGCTAAGGTAAAATGTTTTGTAACAGCTAATAATGCCCGTTTATCCCTTCAGGAAATGGTACGCACATTATACTTGTTTAATTGCACAGAAGTATTTTGCATGCCTTGACTTGGCCCATAGAATATCTGAATGAAAAGTGGGAGAGGTCAATAGGGGTCCTTCTCACTTCGGCATACAAAGACCAGCATATACAGCTCTACAGACAATAAAATTTGACACTTTTTATCATAAACAACAACTAATTGGAAATTTATTTTTAGTGTTTGAAGATACTGGGCTATCTGAAGACCTTTTGCCTTTAAGTCCTCCTCACCTCGTGCCTGAAGAACCTCCATCTACAGATGATTATGCAGTTCCTCTGCTTTCTGCACCAACAGTGGCCTCTTCATCAGTCATAGAGACTGATACTAAAGAAACCGTATCTGCTGAGACGGAAGAAGTAACTCAAGGTCGTCCTGCAGGCAGTAACAATGCAGACTCTGTGTTGCATGAGCCTGTGGAAGAAATTCCTTCTCCCTTAGAAGTACACCCTATGGAAGATGAAACTGATGTATATCTTGGAGGTAGAATTATATATGATGATGGGTCTGGTTCAGCTTTTGATGGTTCAGGAAAAGAAATGGAATCAAGTACTTGGCCTTGGGAAGAGGCAACACTGGAACCAGTTTTCTACCCCGGTCCCGATAGCTGGCTTGACGATGGCAACGAGTCTTTCTTAATCAGGAACGAGGATATTCCTGAAGGCATGATTTTAGACTATATTCTTAACTCTGGGAATAAATTAGATGATGATTCTTCCAAAGATGAGAATGAAGGTATGGCCAATATAAAAGAAGATTTTCTCGATGAGTCTGAAATAATTGTCTTTCCAGAGACTACAACTAAGCAGGTACCTCTGTTACTGACAGAAGAGCCATCATCTGTGGAACCATCTACGCAGACAGAAACGTTGGGCATGTATGATTCCTCTTTTGTTAAACCATCCTCGGTTTTGGAGCCTTCAGTGGACCATTCCTTTGTAGGCATGCCAACTGGAGAGGCCCCTGTCTCACCACACAATACAGGTCTGTCTGTGGAAGACAGTCTTACATCTACAGTGACTGTCAGTATGGAGCAACCGGAAGAGTCCAGTGTAGGTCAGAACATCATTTCTACGGCAGAGGAACTATTCACAGTGGAGCAGTCAGATGTAACTGAAGCTGCTACAATAGGCCACTTGGACACAAGCTCTTCAGAAACTATTCTGACTGTACGTCCTTCCACGGTAAACCCCAATGCTTCCGTGGTAAAGCCTGATGGTTCCACAGAAGAGCAGCAAACCCTAGATTCATCACTGGCAGGCCAAGACACTACTGAATCAGCAGTGAAGAAACCAGCTGATATTTGGCCTACTGACAGAGCACTAGAAAACTCAGTAGATCAGGCAGTGCAATCAGCAATGCCAACTGCCACTCAAGTTTCAACTGCAGTCCCTTCTGCAATAGATCAGACCACTGTTCCACAAGGCTTCGCCAAACAGGGTGGTACAGACCACGACACGCATGTTTCCATGAGCTTCAGCACTGTTATGAACGCTTACGTAACGGTGAGCGTAACAAGCGCTGTTGAGCTTCCGTCCCATCTCCCTCCTGTGGCATCCACGGCGTCCTCGTCTGTGGGTACCTCAACAAAACTGGGAGATGAAACAATGAGGGTCCTGGATGTTTCAGCGGACCTGGATCATGTGAGCACTGTCCGCTTTTCTCCTGAGCTGACTGAGGGGGGAAGGAGCATGACTGAAAGTCACGTGGAGCTAACAACTCATGTCCAGTCCACAGAGATGGCCAGTGTGGCTTGGGCCACACATGAAAATCGCAGTAGTACTCCTGTCCCATCACGAGCTCTAGTTGTGTTTTTCAGTCTTCGGGTTACCAACATGATGTTTTCAGAGGACCTGTTTAATAAAAACTCCCCTGAATACAAAGCGTTGGAGCAGCGATTCTTGGAACTGGTAAGAACCACTTCTGTGCTAAATGTCCATTACCAGATAGACAAAAATTGTTGGAAAATAATAGTTTGTCGGCTCTCTCTCTTGTAGAGAGCAACTCAAGACTGGTGTTTACAGGTATTATTTGTGTCCCTCCTTCGGAAAATTCTGTCTGGAAAGGGGGGTGGGGGTGTGTTGTTTGTCTGTTAGTCAGTCAGTAGTCTCTCTAAAGCGTAACTTTTTAGCGCTATGGGCTAGATGCTCTGCTGGTGTCAATAAATGCGGCAGTGTAGCTGAAGTCACCACGACACTCCGCTTACTTGCTTCCGCTGTGCTCTGTATTTAGCCTGTAGGGAGAGAGAAGTAAACAAATCGGCTGTGACAAGGTAACTTTTCCCAAGTAAGAGGTAGTTCAGGGAACTAAACTGTTCCTAAACTGATGGCTAGCAAAGCCTGACAGGAGTTACACAGCAACAATTGCCAAATCTTAACCGAGAAATTCCCCTCTCCTGACTGAAATGAACATTTTGTTGTGGGAGAGGAAGGGAGCAAAGGAGAGAGAGTGAAGGGGGGCTGTGCTTGAAGGAAATACCCTGTGAAACAGCAACTACGCCTGGTGCTTAGATCAAGGGAGAGCGCCACGTATGTCCCGAGAACTGTGTTTCTGAATTGTAGACTTCTGGAAACCGTCTGCTGATTGGTACACTCTGAAGAACTGCCTGAGGTACTTGGTCTCCTGTCAGGCTGCCAGCATGGGCCTCAATTGGGTAAAGTTTTAATGCCCTTGCTGTGGCATGTGGGTAAAAGAATTCAGACTCCCGCTGCCTGATGCAGAGACAGTGCAACTGGCTTGACTAGCGATTCAAAGATTCAGCTTTACTGTCGCATCCCCTGTGTTGCAGCTGGTGCCCTACCTTCAGTCAAATCTGACAGGCTTCCAGAATCTGGAAATCTTGAACTTCAGAAATGGCAGCATCGTGGTGAACAGTCGAATGAAATTTGCCAAACCTGTGCCTCGGAACGTCACCAACGCTGTGTACATGATCCTGGAAGACTTCTGCAACACTGCGTATCACACCATGAACCTGGCCATTGACAAATACTCCCTGGATGTGGAATCGGGTAAGGATGTCAGGGAAATGGGAGTTTGGAGCAAGGGATTTAGAACAACTTCTGCTTTAAGAACTTACTAAGGATCCCAGCGGCTCAGAGGCTGCCCACTGCTTTTCACAGACTGGCCTTTAGAAAGACAGTCTTTCACAGAGTTCAAACAAATAAAAACCTGTTAAGGGACTAAAGAGATGACAAAGCGGGACCTAGACTGAGCAAACTATATAGGGCCCACACAGAAATGTGGGGACAAACTTGGCTCATGTAATACTCTTAAGGCCAATGCACTTTCACTGGGGTGTGAGGGGAAGGCTGGTCAGTGAGAACAGTGGTGCTTATCTCTTTTGTGCTTAGTTTCATGCGTGGTTTGAACTTACTCCATGTGGTTATTCCCACGTGGACATCTGCATCTGCACAGGTAACAGCTGCTGCCTCACTCTAGTGGTAAGGTTGCGGTTGTGCTGAAAAGTCACAGGTCCTCTTAGTTCACTCTTCTGATACTGGAAGAAAGTTTTTTTTTTCCCTGACCAAGTTAGCCAGCAGTTTACCATGGAAGCAACTCAGAAGTATCTCCCGTTTCAAGGTTAGAGGAAAAGTAACAGTGCTGACCTGTTAGCAAATGGTAGCTGGTTCTTCTGAGGTAGCTCTCTTATCAAGATGGTCTAATTAGCACGACAGATCTTCTGGTATTGATCATTTTAACTGTATGCCAGCCCTCTTAAGCTTGATACAAGTGAACGATTTCAATGCTACGAGCTTGTGGTCCTCGCAGACACAAGGCTAATCACCTCAGAGTCGGTGGCGAGTGCTCAGAGTAAGTCCCCTTGCCCTTCCCTGTAGGCTGCCTAGATTTTCCCTAACAAGAAATACTGGAGATAGCCGTGTTTTTACTCATTTGCAAAATACAGTTCCAGCAGACAAGAGAACAGCTGAGGCACTGCACGTTCCAGTAAGAAAAAGAACACTTCATACTTGCTTTTTCGACTGGCTTTTTGGGTGGACTTAGCCATGCACCGTGCACACAGAGGAACACTTCTAGCACTCGTTCGCCTTAGCAGAACCTTTTGTTACTCAGGAAAAGACGCATGCTGGGTTGTTGTGGATTATTTTAACTAAGAGACCACTGCAGGAAATGGCAGCAGCCAACCAGTGCTTTGCCTCAGTTAAGGCGCTCCTCTATCATTAGTATTTTCTGCTCTATGTATTCTCAGGTGAGCAAGCGGATCCCTGCAAGTTCCAGGCCTGCAATGAGTTCTCCGAATGCTTAGTAAATCGCTGGAGTGGGGAAGCTGAGTGCGTCTGCAATCCTGGCTACCTAAGCATCGATGGGCTGCCGTGCAATAGCATTTGTGATCTGCAACCGAACTTCTGCCTGAACGATGGGAAGTGCGACATCAGCCCTGGGCAAGGGGCCATCTGTAGGTAGGTCATCCTGCTGCTTGAAGTATGTGCTTCCTGTACGAGGACTCCTTACTGTCTCCTCTGTTGTAGCGTTCTACAAGATTTGTGCAAAATGCTGTAAGATGATGTGTAACAAGTGAGATGATAACAATTATCATTCATGTTACGCTGCTGAGTGGAGGTCCCAATATTAGCATTTGTCTTGCTGTGTATGCATGTATCACAAATGAGACAGTAACAAATTTCTTTAATAGAACAGAAACATCAGGAAATAAAACTAACTAGGAAAAATGGTAGTGATAGAACAGATTCAGTTGTTCAAATCACCTCCATTGACCTTTGGGGACAGAATTTCTCTCCAGAGGTTTTCTCAAGTAGCAAAGTGTTAGATAATGTCGCAAAGCACATGAGAGTTAATTCCATCACAAAAATTCGTATCTGAAAGGCATATTCGTACAGCATAAATAGATTAAAAATAGTTAAGAAGTTTCTTGGTTAAGGAAAAGTCATAAAAGTAAGTAATTTGCCATTTGGGAAAAACGTGTCGTTCTTAAGAAGAGAGCACAGGCTCCCTGGTTCAAATTTTTGCTTTTGGGAAGACACAGATGCATCTGAACAGCATCTCTGTATTTTACAGGTAATGGAAAAGACTTACTACAAGATATAGACAAATTGATGCTCCCTCTGCCATTGCACTTAGTTTTTTCCTTTTCAAGCAAAGTAACAGTCTGTTTTTAAAAACAAAATATACCTATCAACAAAACGTAGGAGACTTACTGCAGAAAAGAATAAAAGAATATGACTACTAGTAATTATTATTTATATTACTTCAGGTGATGTTTTTTTTTTTTTGAAAGAGCTTACCTAGAACGTCTCTAAAGTCAACCTTAAGAGTCCGAGCAGTTAACAGGAGAAATAAAAATGTTTTTAAAGCTACAAAAATGGATACTATGACAGATGTAGTATAAATTCTATCCCATTTATATAATAGGGTTAATTAGAAACAGGGAGGTATCTGAACTGAAGCCTGCTCTGGCCAGTATTTATTGAGAACTTTTTGAAAAATTTAAGTATTGCTTAGTACTATGTCAGGTATCTATGTTAGAAGACTTAATTTACTGATGTTTCTTATTAATAAGGTTCATTGCTTTGAGCGGTCATAATGCTTTACAATTCCTTGAGGTTTTATAGCAAGAACTCCCAAACACACATAATGTGTTATATTATTTTTACTGGTATATTCAAAGTCAGCATTAGCACTAAAGTTCTCATGTTCAAAACCACAGCAAGGCAGAAGTACTGAGTGTGGTTTTGGGCAACTGTTCCAAAGATACAATCTTAGACACACGCTTCTTTCTAGTCTTTTATTTTATATATTTATTTAACTAACGCCTAGGGTTAAAATAAACACACTGTTGGTTTAACACACCTTTCTTTGTATTTACCTTTCGGTATGATTAAGACAACTGCTTTCTACCTTTACAGTGTTTGATATGTCACGTGCAAGGTTCAATCAAGGCATAACTTCTTACTTGGTCTGAACACCTTCCAGTTTTAACACATCACAGGATACTCTGAATTGCAAAAACCACAGGCTTTTTCCATCAGATGCATTATGCTTTTATTACTTTACCTACTTCAGTCAATTCAGTAACTGGGGTGGTTCAGCCTGGAGAAGAGAAGGCTCCGCAGCGACCTTACTGCAGCCTTTCGATAATTAAAGGGGGCTCGTAAGAAAGATGGGGACAGACTTTTTAGCAGGGCCTGTTGCGATAGGACAAGGGGTAATGGTTTTAAACTAAAAGGTTAGATTCAGACTAGGTATAAGGAAGAGATTTTTTTACGACGAGGGTGGTGAAACACTGGAACAGGTTGCTCAGAGAGGTGGTAGATGCCCCGTCCCTGGTAACACTCAAAGCCAGGTTGGACAGGGCTCTGAACAACCTGGTCTAGTTGGAGATGTCCCTGCTCATTGCGGGCGGGGTTGGACGAGATGACCTTTAAAGGTCCCTTCCAACCCAAACCATTCTATGTTTCTATACTAAAAAGGCTGTTCACAATAAAAGAAAGTTGGTGCTTGAACAGGCAAAGGTACTGAGGGCACGTCATAACAGGAAGTTAAATACGTTTACATTAACCGAAGCTTTTGCTGGTGCTTAATTTCCCGTGTTTCTTTGTTGCAGGTGTCGTGTGGGAGAGAACTGGTGGTACAGAGGGGAGCACTGTGAAGAATACGTGTCTGAGCCACTGGTTGTGGGTATTGCAATTGCTTCTGTGGCAGGATTCCTTCTTGTGGCGTCTGCTGTCATCTTCTTCTTGGCCAGGACCCTTCGAGACCAGTACACAAAGAGTGACACCGAGGACTCACAGGGGTAAGTGACACTATCCAATATTTTAAAACACACCTGCTACAATAAGGATAATTCTGTCCTAAGTCTTGTATCACACAGTTGACAAGCAACAGGATGTAGAGGCGCCTCCAAATACCAGGCTTCCTAAATCTATCTGCCGCCCTACCAGGTTGCAGAGAGGCTCACAGTTTGTTTATTGCTCCCCCAGGCAGGGTGACAGCCTCTCATCCATTGAGAATGCAGTTAAATACAACCCCATGTATGAAAGCGATACGACTGGCTACAGCCATTATTACCGGAGATACCCTCAGCTAACATCCTACAGTTCTACCAGTGCAGAGACATCCACAGACTACAGCAGTGAAGAGATCAGGCACATTTATGAAAACAGTGAGCTTACTAAGGAGGTAAATGACCTTGTTTTCATAGTGGCATGGAAAAGATCATGTAAACAATAAGCTTATTCCACACTTGTAACCTGAGAGCTGGGCCCAGTCTTCCCCCAGTGTCCGTGCTCTGGATAAGCAAGTTGCAACTACGGCTGCTGCAACTCGTTAAGAGAAGAGAGAAAGGATTTCTCTCTCCCTGCTTGCTATTAGGTATAGAGAAAGGACCTATCATGAATTTCACGTGATAAAGGAGCTGACTGCTTAAGTCACTTCTTGGGAGCTGGGGAAGTTTGCCATACTGCTCGACGCAGCCTTTAGCTTTTAATGCCAACTACCTTACGTAAGAGTAGTTATACAGTGAAAACCTGGCACATCCTGCCCTTTATACAGTGGTGGTTTGTTTTGTTTTGTTTCTGAAAGGTTTAGGTCCTTCTATAACCTGCAAGTTAGATCACATCCTTCTCCTTTCTTCCTGTAGAGCCAGTGTCCAGGGTTTACTCCAGAAGGCTAAAGAGAAGGGATTTACATCCAGGAACTAACCACAGATCCTTAAGCAACTGTGAGAGGTGTGAATCAGGCCTGTAGCTGGGCTTGTAGGCAAAGTATCTATGAGAGATAAATGGTTTTGTTAAAGGCTGTTGAAATGCCACACTTTGGACAAACCCTGGTTTTGATTTAAAAGTAAAGTATTACTGGATCCCAGGGAAGTGCTTCACATCAAAAAACCAAAACAAAACCATAAAGAAGATTTTTAGTATTGGACTGCCCAACTTCAAGCTCTACTCCTTGAAATAGCAAAGCGTAGAAGCTTTGTTTTCTAAAAACCAGAAATCCGTTATTTCAGTAGTATTCCGATTTCTATTACGTACTTAAAATTGTGTTTCTTGTATTCTAGGAAATTCAGGACCGAATTCGAATTATAGAGCTCTACGCTAAAGACCGTCAGTTTGCAGAGTTTGTTAGGCAGCATCAAATGTGAGTGAAATGTCTTGTCTGGGTAACTAACTGCTCTCATGTTTTCTCATGTGGCCTTTACTACATTACTGTGTTTTTCATATAAAGGGTCTACAAAATGCTGGGATACTAGAGGTTAAGATTTCAACATAATTTCTGAAGAGGTTTGACCCTTCTAACACACTTAAAATAATTGCTGTCAAAAGTAGATAGCCCCAGAAGGTATGTTAAAAGCAGTGACGACAAATCCCAAAATTAACGGGTGTCAGAGAAGCACTGACATCAAATTTAGGTCCTTGAAAGCTCAGATAGAACCTTCTTAACTCTTCTAGCGCAGTTACTATTGCCTAGCGCTCTATCTAAAATAGAAATTTTAAAAGCA
Organism: Pandion haliaetus; assembly: GCA_013401275.1. Lineage (NCBI taxonomy): Eukaryota > Metazoa > Chordata > Aves > Accipitriformes > Pandionidae > Pandion > Pandion haliaetus. Next base: position 38,925 of record VYZV01029783.1, on the reverse strand, counting down.
CATTAGTTTATCTTGAGTTCTCAAGGCTTGGCAACTAACCACAAACCAAGAGAGCGCTAGTACAATCCTGTCTGGTACAGTGGGCACCTACCAAAATAGAAAGCTTACAATTCCGAACAATTAACCAAGCTGAGCTGTGTTCTTTGATGAAAGCTAACAGTGAAAAAGGCCCTCAAGGAATTAATTATTAGTATACACACTCTTACGAACTGTTCTCTCGCTGTAGCAAGCAGCCAACTACAGTTGCTCGCCGGGTTAGTTTGAAAGTGACTGTAGTACAATTGCTTGGGAGCCTATTAAAATCAGCTACAGTAGCAAAAAGCTTGTGTTCCAAGACAATCAACTATACTTTTTTTTTTTTAATTGAAAATAACAGTTCACATTTTTCCATGTCAGTGGTTCATTTTTTCATCCTGAAAAGGATCAGCATCTAAATTTTCCACAGCTGGAAAATAGTAAGGGCTGCCTCCTATAAGCCCTGAATCCAATGTTTGAAAGAACCTAACTTAATCATTGCTTCTCTGTTTTTCATTTCAGGAAGCTGCTTTAAGAAAAAAAGAAATCAGTAGAAAGCAGTGGGAGATAAAGACTACCTTGTTGCCATAGCAATGGGCTCAGATGTAACTGCACAGTTACTTATAGTCTTAACATTGCACAGATGGATACAGCTGTTTTCTAAATGAATGGCTAAAACGTACAGATGTCTGTTTATCTCAATTACTTCTGGCTTTTCTGTGTAAAGTGACATTTTTAAGAGGTGATCAGAAGCGGCAGAGGTTATGAAAGTTCATTCTTCTTCAACTCCGAAAGGGACAGTGAAAGTTTGTATACTAAGGCAAAAAAAATCTCCTCAGGTACGAGAAGATAAATGCACAACCGAAATAACACGCACATTCAAAACCCCTGTCTGGCATTTATCCCCTCACTGGAAGCTACTGTAGCGATTTCACAGGTATAAAGCACTAGTGGAAAGAAATACTGGGTTTGCACGCAAACGATTTGTAGGGCAGAACTAACGTGCTAGAATTGTGTTAGCGTTATTTTAAAGCATTCCCATTATAAAGACAAACATGACCTCCCTGGAAAAACTGTTCTTTTGTAAAGATGCCTACTGTACATTTTGTCACCTGGCATTAGCAAAGCAGAGCATAGCGCTGAGCCTGCAGGCCTCCTGAAGGCTCTCCCCAACAGTAAGCATCACCCCTGGCTGCCGGTGACGCCACGGAGCGCCTCGGCAAGGCAGGGCAGCACTGCTGCAGTACACTGCCGTGTTTTTAAAGCCAGGATGGTTGGTTCTCCCGCTGTTCCTGGCAGAGAGACACAAGCTGGGGCGCAGAAGGGCTTCTATCGTACAAATGTTCGGTGAAGCTTAAGCAACTAACGTTGACTTTTTTTTTTTCCTATGTAGACAATTTGTTTGGTACTTTGTAAGTTAATAAGCATTATTTATTTGTTGTGTATTTCCTTACCAACTTTTTTTTCATAATGGATTTAATTGTTGAAATAGAAAGATGAATAGTTCAACGATGAAATAGTACCGTGGCATTTCTGCCCACCCTTTTTAAAAATGTATTTAGTGATTACTCGATGTCAAATTCAGCCCACTAATGTTTGTATTTTCTTTACTGAACTGGGCAATAGCCTGCCATGAGCTCTGTTTCAAAATCAGCCCGTGGTACTTAAGTGCATGCATATTTGGTAGACGGGGAAGGGAAAAAGTGAGATTATTCTTGGCTTAGTGGAAGTCAGTGTAGAATTCCTTAAACAGAAGTCGTCAGCCTGAAGCATTTGAAAATAGCTGAATTGAGATGGGGACCTCCGAGGTACAGAAACGGAGTTTTACTTCAAGTTACGAAGAGAGTTCTGAGTACATGTTAAGGGGTGTGGGGCCTCCGTTCAGTCACCCAGTGTCTCCTGTTTAAGGCATGGCTGTCAGGGCTAGGGCACTAATAGTCTCCCATCAGCTTCTGCTACCAAACAAGGCCAAGTTGTTTGTTATTTCTACAAAGGCTGTAATTCTCGGCCCACATGTGCCAACAGCCACCCGATACTTGTCAGAGTTAAGCGATAGTGAGAATTACTTACTTGTCTATAGGCGGCTTCACTGAACAAGTGAGTATTTCAATGCAATTCTTCTACGTGTTCTGGAACACCTCACTGGATCACTTGCACAGCATCTTCTTGCCTTGAGGGGCAGGGAATGGGTATCAGAGCCACACATCTGTCAAAGAAATGCTTACATAAACCACTGTAAGCCTGAGTAAAGCAAGAGAGCGGAAAGTAGTATGGTGCTGCTGGACACTGTTGTGACCAGATGTTATGAGACAGTGACCCCACGGCTCTCAGAGCAGCTGGCCCAGTGTTTCTGAGGCACAGCCCACTCCCTCCTGCCTCTGCAGCAGCACGGCCGAGCCATGCGGTTACACCAGGGCCTTGCCATCATGGTAACTGTACGACGTAGAGAAGTACAGGGCTCTCAGGGTAGGCATCGCCCTGGGACCGGTTTCTGTGCATCTGGGCTGCCAGCCCTGGGAGCTTTGGTGCTGCTCCTGCTAAGCACAGCAGTGCCTGGCAGCTGGGATCAGGCCCATTTTAAAGGTATTCTAGTATTTGCCGTGCACAAGCTGAGGCGAGTCTCGGTTACACTGAGTATGAGGTATTTCAGTGTATATACAGTGACTCTTTGTGTGTGTGTGTGTATAATGCATATGAACATAATGGTATCTTATTTTCACTACAATAAAAAATTATTTCCAAAATATTTTTTCTATGAAATCTATGTAAAGACTACGAGATTGATAAGAAGACAGAAGGTATCTTAGCCATGATGATTTGTGCATGTAGGATCAGAAAGTATGGGGTTTTTTTAAACAGAGTTGGTTAAGCTGTTACACTCCTTTGCTAACAAAAGTGCCACATGTAGTTCATTATCACTTGCAAGGCTGTATTCTGAAAATTCATATTGGAAAGCACATAATCGAGCGCTTTGCTTTCAATTAAGCTCTTTGCCCATTTTGAAGATGTTTCGGCTCTAATCAGAGCGCCGAAACATGTTGTTTCTTAGGTGATCGGGAAGTCTTAAAAACAAAAACAACCAACCCCCCCTTCAAACCTCTGTCTAAACTGCTTCACAATGCATCTTACAGTACGCCAAGAAGGACTTCACTAAACTTACTTTCTTTGATACCTTCCCAATCCAAGGCAAAGAACTCTAAAATTTCGTATTTTAAAAAAAAAAAAAAACCAACCCAACCCAGGTCTGTATACAAATCTACCAGTACTTGTTAGCGGTTAACATGCAGTTTTTCACTTACTTGCTAAACGTAAAAAGTGCAGGTTTGAATGACTTGGCTTCATTCAGGAACATGGACAAAAGCAGTTACTGTTTACTGAACCCTGACAGGTCTGTCAGCTTCTGTGGCCCCCTCAAGGCTTGATACATAGCCGAAAATGAGGCGCTGCACGACACTGCCTGATGCCTCTTTAACAGAGGCTCTCGAGCATACAGCAACCCATGTTGGACCATAGGGCCAGGTACTGCAAAAACCACTGTGTCTAAGCTCTGCCTGTTCTCTTTCTGGGGTCTGTCAAGGACTTCTCTTTTATACCTCAAGGCAGCAGTACACAGTGGTAGAATTCTACCACGGCTGGAAGTTCAGAGCTGCATGACTGACAGCATTTCGGGAACTGTGTGCTTGCCTTTTATTTGGTAGCTTTTTAGCAAAGGACAGAGCCTTGCCCAGCAAAAAGATACTCAGTTACTCTCTTTCTTTTAGCTATTCTGTTAAGGTCCAGTGTGTGGGGCTTTGTGTACTGCTGGCTAACAATTTGGTCCCAGAAAACAGATTTCTTCAGGTCCTCAGAGATACCTGAAACTATGATTTTCTCCTATCTCCTCCACAACAAGGAAGCACGGATAAAGTTTCGATTTTAAGAACTTGCAGATTAATTGCTAAAATGGAAGAAGCCCTTAACAATCAAGACTTTCACTCACATCCCTCATCAGACCTGCTGGAATCGGTCCTTGTCGTGAAAGGTTGCAAAAGGAGCACGAGAGGCCTCTGAGCACTCTTCCACATGGAGTCTGTGGACAGCAGGCATGCTAAGGTGCTAGAGCTCCAGCACAGGGACCGTCATCTCATCCTGTTAAAACACAAAGCAAAAATTTTCAACAATACCAATTATCTGCCTATCTGTAAGCACTGTAGGACAGACACAGACTGACTTTATACAGCATAGGAAATGTGACAGGGCATTGTTACTATTTAAATATTAGTAGAACGCACACAGGAATTTCATGGCACTTTGTTTACTTGAAGTGTACTACACCACCAGCAGCATTTCTGTCTTACCTTTCCACTGCTCGATCCAGTTTAGGAACAGATGCTTTATGTTCTACATAACATCCCTCCATTTGCTTTGGTTTCTCGACTGGAAAAAAATAAATAAAAAAATCCAAAGCTACTTCTGGGCCTGAAAAGGAAATTTTTTCACTTATCAGTCCAAGCAGGGAAGTTTTGTTTTTGCCACATTCAACACTAGCTGGCTCTCCTATTCCAGATTATTAATGACCCCCAAGAATTTTAGTTGAGTTCCTGTCCTCTTGGACTCTTGCCCATGCCGCTTCTCACCTTCCTCGCTGGGTCAGCCACTGCATTTAGTGGGGAAACACACAGCAGGCAGCTCTGCTTGGAGGATGACAGCTTGCCTGAGGTGCTACAGCTGTTCAGAAGGAGCCAGCTGAACACCACCTCAAAACCCGTGCTTTTAGTTTTCCTCTGTTTCCAATTCAACACAAAACCAGATTTCGACTCTTACTTGTTTCAGGATGAAAAATACCCTCAGTACTGGAATTTTGTGGGACACATGCAGTTTTATTATTTTTTAAAAATCAATTCTACCATCAGCACATCTAAGGACTACGTTTCTGTATTAAATATATAAGTTGGAGTAAACTACACTTGAAGCCTGACCTTGTTATAAGGGGACCCCACCTCATTTATACAACAAAAACCACAAAAAATACTGCCTTGAATCATTGAAGGTTGAAATGTTATTCAAAAGTCTCGTATTAAACACAAATCAGAGTTAGTGTTAAGCGGAGTTGCGACTGCATCTCCACAGCTGATTACCAGATGGAGAAACTATGCCTTTCTGGAAAGGCTGACGTAGCCTGAACAGAAATGAAAGCAGGAACAATAATGGATACGGCCATACATCAAAACTTTCTGCAATAATGCGGGCATGTGTCTGAATAAAAGAGGGCAAGGGAAGAGGCAGACTCTCAGCGGTGAGCATACAAGCAATCCCAAGAGTGAAAGACCTCCATCTACTCACGGGAGACAGCAACAAGGAAATTCACTCAGCTCCACCTAAAGAGGATTACAGGGTAGTTACATGATGTCTTCTCCCAGAAAGGGAAGGGGATGCAAAGCGCTTCTAGCAGCAGCACAGGGCTTGAGTCTCCTAGCATGACCTACAGGTGACTGCTGGCTACGGTTCATTTTTCACAGTTCCAGCCTTCTGCTCAGTAAGGGAGTGGCTGTTGTTCCCATCCCTGTTTTCAGATGGGAAGATCAGAGGGTTTTGATACACAAAAATGCTTTATACAGTTCTCCAGTAAACCAGAGACTGCTGCACGGCTTTTTTTTTTTTTTTTAATCTTTTTCTTTTGTTATTTCTTATTTAAAGTTTTGATTAAAAAAACCAAAATGACCACCACCAGCAAAATAATAAACCCCCCCCCGAACCTTCCCACACTTACTTTTTAGTGTTTGCTTTCTACCTGCTCCCATCAGGCACAGATGAAACCCGCAGCCATGGTGGGAAGGCAGTGTGGTTCTACAGAGCCCCTCCATAAGGAGCTGTCGCTTTGCCCTTCTCCCCACCACACCAGCATTTATAGTGTCAGCTCATGCATACCTGCTTTAAAAACATCAAACCAACCCACCCACCCCCCACTGAAACATCCTCCCCAGGCTTGCAGTGAACACGACTGGGAGCCTCATACAGGCAGAGACTGACCTTTCAAGAGAGTCACATCTTTTGCGTTATGCACATAGCTTCTGATGGATCACGCCGTGACTAATGCAACACTGAATACACCAAGGTTAACAGAAAGCAGAATCGGTGGGTAGATGACTTGGGAGTAAGGCTGGTGGTAACTGTCTCAGCACACCACATGACTCCACTGACATTTTTTCAAAGGGCAAAGCTCCTATGTGCTTTGCCCTCACCTGCCAAGAAAAAAGGAAACGGAAGCTGCTGGTAAGGCATTCAAAGCAGAGAACCGGTCCACGGCTTGCAGGCAGCACAAACCAGTCTCCAAAAAGGGATCATTTAGCCTGGAAAGAAGGAAAAAAGTTATGTTAGGAGCAACAAAGTAAATGAACAGGTTATTATTTTTAGGGTTTTTTTCTGTATGAGGAAGAAGAGAAACATCCCATAATCGCTATGGTTTGATATATGTTCGAGTCAATAAGGTGCTCCTGGCTAAGTATTCTTAATATAGCTTTGCAGAGAGGAGGGCAGAACTCTGACCGTTTTGCCCAGTCAGATCATCCACAACCTGCCACTGCCACATCCAGAGGTAAGCAGGGAGGAAGGATTAAGTACAGCATACATATCTAAGCAAAGGAAAATTTTACTTCTGAAATATTAGCGAGGGATGTGTATGACTGAGAAGAGCTGAGGTTCTGCAGCTTCACTGCTCAGCACCTATTTGAGAACTGCCTTGTATCAAGTACCCTCAGCTGTCTGTGAACGAACTTGTAAATCATCAACTGTTCCTCTCCAGATGGAGCATTGCACAGTGTCCCACGTCACGATATAAAAACCTGATTATCTGTGCTGACCAGCATGTTCCATAAACATATAACAAAACTTCCCACTGTTTAATTATTCGTGTGCAAAAAGCAGATGATTTTATGACATGAAAAACTTGAGCTGGCAGATCATGGGGAAAAAACACAAGAAAACCCAGGAAAAATAGGAGCGCTACTCAGCCCTGTGATATAGAAAACCAAAGATGTGAATTCTTCAACCTTCGTGAACGTTTTAAAAAACCAGCTCTAGTTAACTAAGCCTCTTGATGTACAATGTCAGAATGGTCATCCCCAGTCCCCATTCTGCTCTGGGAAATGGGAAACCTCAAATCTGGCAAAGATCGGGGTCAAGCAAACAGAAGATGCATTCAGGGACCAAATTTGAAAACCAGAAGTATTTATCCAGTTTCAAATGTCAGACCATGCGAAAACCCACATGCAATTCATTTTGAAAAACAGACTTGGTACAGCAAAACACAATTACTTACTCCTTGATGGGATTTTTCTAAGACCATCAGCTGTCTCACAGCAGCTGGAGTTACTTGATCACTTCAGGACTCCTGCCGATCTACACTGTGCTTGCCTCAAAACGCTGCCACTTTGAGCCTTCTTCCCTCTAGACAGTGGAAACAGTATCAAAGGGCTTCAGCTTGGAAGGGCCTAATTAGAACTTGGTTCCAATTAAGGAAGCCTTCAACTCAGACCACTAGCAACAGCAATACTAACTGCTCTACATCTGTGTCATTTGGATCCCACTTCTGGATGGTTTTGGGGCTGGGAAGAAGGAGCAAAAGAAGGGGACAAAACCAGACAAAAGACAAAGCTTGGCTACAGTCTGGGTCAGCAACAAGAAGTCAGAAACACAAGTCCAAGTGAAACTGTAGCAACGGAAAGCAAGCAGTCCCATCCACCTCTGGTTTTAAAGGCTCTTACTAAGGGCAGGACAAAGGACAGATGTATTTTCTCAACTGCAATGAAAGGAGCAGAATTCCTTGAGCTTTGGATGAAGCCTGGAGGGACATTTCCACTGGGGGACACGAGACACTCGAGGAAATACTTAGTTCAACTTTGTGTCTGTTAGGTATGTGCAGTGAAACATCTGCTCTGTTTTTCCACACGCAGAACATGGTAAAACGAGAGTTAAAAATCCAACCTCTGAAATGAACTATGAAATGAACTAGAGCCAAGGCAAAGAATACCTTCAAACTGGGGGAAGAAGGGCTGAGGGGAAGAGCACTCGAGTTTCTTAGTGCCAAAAGTCACAATTTCAAATCTCTCTACCTTTCCACATTTTTTCTACAAACATATAAAGAAAAGGCAAACCTTTTCAGTTTTTTCCAAAACATAGGCTGTCCTTAACATCCCAGATGAACTCTTCTGTTTTTATTATCCCTTATCCATAATTACTGCATACTCAAGACACCTACCCCCAAACTCCAATCCTGCATGCTGCTATGGCAAAACTTTTATCCGTAGCAGCTTCCAGATACCACTCCCGACTCTAAACTTCCTTTATTCAGAGGTTGAGAACAGAACGTCCTCCTATCAATCCCGTCACGTGTTTATTTTCAATCTTCGTGTAATAAAACATTGCAAGAGCTTCTTCCAAAGCAGGTGTAGTGGTTTTTGTTTTGTTTTGAAAACCAAAATGCAGCAGCGGATCTCACTAAGATACAGGATTGTTTTACTGGTAACTATTTAAGATGCCAGACATGTAAAGCCCTCCTATTCATTCCAATTCAAGGGCATGGCTGACACTCTGCACCTCTATACCTGTTGATGCGGGCCAGAGATACTACACCTTCTCTGCTTTTTATGGTACCAAAGGTGACCAAATAGCTATGTCTGGAGTCTCATTCTCCATCCCAAGAAGCAAGAAGAGGTATATCAGCCTACTGTAGTTATAAGGTTTTTGGATGACTCCAAATGACTAAATCTCATTTGCAGCTGCCTTCAAAATACCATATGGACATACGTGGTTCTCCTGAGCATCAGCAAGAAAGCCAAAAGCAATCACAGCCTGCCAAGCAACTGTCAGCTCAGGAAAGTTGCCTTATAACATGCGGACCACAAACAGTCAACATCATACTAAAAGGGAAGACTATTAGCTTCGCTTGGATTCAGGCCAACGGTCTACAGATAAAGATCCTGTGCAGGGTAGCACAGACTGAAGGTCAGTGTACATTAATTTGCCTTCTTGGGTAAGCTATTCTACACGGACTATGAGGCCGCTCGGGCTGCTTCCAGCACTGAGCTGTCTGTGCACGGCAAAGCTGGCTCCAAGCCTGTAGCGGGGGAGCACGGAGGACACCACCAGTGACGGCTTGATCAGTGCTGATCCACTGCCTTGATCCAGCAACAGAGCTCTGGAAAACCAGGCTGGTGGCAGCAACTGCTGGAGCAGCTGGCAAATCCTGGCCTGGAAAGGATTGTCCCACAGGACTGCCAGCATCCCCCTCTTCATTACACCCGCATTAACAGCAGGTGTCCTCTCAGCAAGACCCCTACCCATGCCCTCCCGTGAGTAGGAAGGCCAAGCCTACTCCCCCAGGGACTATAGGGCCCTTCAGTTTCGCAGAGAAATGGCGCGCTAGCTTTGGTGGGTGCTACATATTTGTGGGTGCTTGCTCCTGGCATACTCTCAGCGCTGTGCTGGTTCTCCGAACAGGGCAGGCTGGAAGGGGTGCTGGGCACTGCTCACTGCCAAGGATGGTAACACCGAAACAGCAGCTGCAGAACTGACATTTTCCAGTGTCTCCTGAGCAGACAGAACCACAAAGACAAACGTATTCTCTGGTTTCAGGGTCCGAGGACAGCTCTCCTCATAGCTTACTATAGAAACTGGCTCCATGACTGACTGCTCTGCAGAAGACATTAACTACTGGTACAGTCTTTGCTTCTTAAAGGAAGACTGAATAAATGCAGTTGTATTCAAAGTGTCAGCACAGGCTTTGACATTTTTCTTGCTTTGAAATTATTTCTTTAAATCACGCTAGAATGCTTATCGCTTTTAATAAGGAACTTGTCAACTCAGGTATTGACACGTTTCTAAAAAAACTGCTGCAAGGTGTTTCTGAAGATTAAAAGCGTCTGGCTCTGTTGCTTTATACATAAATGGTATTTACTGATGTGCTTTTATAATATAAAAACATTCCTCAGAAGGCAGAGCTGTTGAGCCAAACAGCCTTAATTCAAGCACTAGTGTTTTGCACCTACCGTTGCACTATCTGTACCGAAGCAGAAGCCGTTTCAGTGGCGACGCAGTCCTGTTAAACGTATTTCCTCATTATGATCAAATTAAACATGCTTCAGTCCCATTCTAGCGGCAGCGTGTTGCCATCAGGGTGCTTTCTGTGGAAAGCAGACTGAACATCCCCCTCCGGACACTTACTAGCCTAAAGAATATCCAGCCACTGAATCCCTAAGCATGTCCTACAGCTCCAGAGTTGATCACGGGCCAGTCTCAAAATCTTCTGGTCTACGCGAAATCCTTCAACACTGATCTTTTCCTTAGCATCTCCATCCAAAACTGCCACACACCCACGCAGTCACCAAGGTCCAATCTTTAATATCCTCCCTGTATCTTAAGTAAGCCCTGCTTCCAGAACCTTAGAACAGTCTCATCCCAGTCTGGTAGATTTTTGCCAGCAGTGACAATGAGCACTGGCCATCGTTCACAGTAAAGCATTTTTTATAGTAATAATTAGGTATTATCCACCAGAACACATATCACTTCCCAAGTTCTCACACTTATTTGCAGCTTCCCTCTCTGCTGAGGCTGCCACCGACAGTCCATATCCACTGGAGACTGCAATGAGATGATCAACTCATTTCACGTAAGCCCCCAACTTGCGATCCAAGGACAATTAATTTTCTAGTCGGCACCGAATACTCTAAGTTACACTTCATCTGAACATTGTCCACATAAATAAGCATGGACATTAATGAAAAAGAGATGTCAACACTAAAAGGTGTTGAAAATTATTTCAGGAATAATGAATGCTTTGGGGATTAACAGTACCATATGGTACCTTTCACCTCCAACTTAGTGGTACAAATCCAGCTAGAGCAGCATGGAATAAAAACCTTTACCATCTGGTGACCTACTACTTTATGGAAAATAAACAGGTGTTTGTATCTCACGCACACACAAAATCTACCACCATAACTGGAAGTCTTGTTGGCTTTCTCGGTAGAGAGATCAAAGTGGGCCAGAATACTCTCCCCCCAGGACTAGTCTATTTACATGAGAAGCAAGGACAGCTGAATGCCAAATACTACTACCACCCACTATCAGAAATTAAAGTATGATCTACCATGTTTCCATCAACAGTCTTTTTCAGGGAACAGGAGGATTTATGGCTTTCAAACCAAAATCTCATCTGCTGCTTCCCCCCCACCCCCGAAGCAGCACATGTAACAATATTCTCTTTCCCTACAAGCTTTACCTTGCTTGTATTCTTAGACCATCGCTGCTACGACAGCACTACTATAAAATATTTCACATTTAGCAGCCCTCATATCAGCCTTAACAAGGAAGCCTGAACTAATCGGCATCCCAACCTCAGTGAGTTCATTTGAGCATTATCCTTTTTTATCCAAGAGTACTGCTCGAGTTTGAGTTGCCCAGTTTGTTTATTAATTTGCTCTCCCATGCTCCAATTTCTGCCTATGAGTTAGAACGGAGATTTTTTTAAAAGTTATTATTATTGCGTGAAACATGCAAGCAGTTACTATTAGTTTTAAAACTTAATAGCAACAGGTACATAAACATCCTCCGAGTTTCCTCTTCTCAATTTATGTGGAAATCACTTTTTGTATAGCAGAACGTACTGGCTATTTAATGCATCTTATCTTTGTTAGTGGCATATGGGAGGTTCTCTGAATAACTTGAGACTGAAACAATCAGAAGATAATTTGTTTGCCTTCTTTAAAGCTCTATTTTTATCCTGGAGCAAATAGTGGTTTTTTGGCTAAGGCTGAATGCAGCTCCTTTCACATCACGTAATGATGAGGAGCACAAATCACATCAATCTCTTAAGTTTCCTTGGCAAATCTGCACCTGTTGTTTTGCAGACTCAATCAAAAAAATCAGTAAGTATTCTTATTCCATTACCCCACATACACTTTGAACACTACAGATCAAAGGCATTGCAACGCAGATGAGAGACTTTCTATTATTCCTGCTTTGACTGTTGTATCAGTACGATTAACACACATCAAGTAAGACAAAGCTAGAAATAACCAAGAGAGATTTAAACCAAAGAGCTGCCAGAAACATCATCCTACGAATCATATTTTGTCTGTTCTTACACCAGTCATGCTAAGCTCCCTGGTCTGACCACCTGTGTCGGAATGCACTCTCTGTCAGGGCTCCCCAGGGAAAATTTTCATGCAGCTGCTAGACTTTTCCAGGTATCTTTGAGCTTTTATCTTTACTCTGCCAAATACACACACACTAAAATAAAGCATCAGTGACTACTAGGTTGCTAAGTATTCAGGGCCAAAAGTGGCCCTGTACAACAGAGAACAGTTTGCATTACTTCAAAATGACCAAGCTCCAGGCCCCAGTTTAAACACAGTGTGCACCTTGGTCTCCATAACAACTTCTCCATTCACTTCCAGTTCTTGTATGCTATTGATTATACAGCTGCTGAACCACAGTGGAAGTCCTGGGTGAATTAAGGGGCAAGGTTTCAAGGGGTGCTTTCCCCAAAACTAAGTGCAATGCATAAACACTCACTTAAAAATTTCAAAAGGACCACAAAGCGCATGGGCACAGATGCTGTCATGTCAGCCACTGCCTGATAGAAAGGCTTTACCCATTTTAGGATTTGCTTGGCACTTATCCAGCTAAGATTTTAATCCACAGCCTTTGTCCTTCAGATTTTTCTACGTATTCGTGGCACAGACAGAAGGAAGACTGCTTAATTTGAGCCCTGCTTTCAGACACTTTCCTTGTCGGTCCGGACAAGTTTCCTGTCTCTTGTCAAAACGAATGTCTTCCTTTGTCTACTCTAGCATGCCTTCCCAGGAGAAACAAAAACAAACAAACAACAAAAAAAAGGCACCAGCCATTTGACAAATGTTTAAATGCAATTACAAGCTGGCTGAAACTAGACAGGCTCCTGACAAAGAAATAAAGGGACAGAGTGTGCTTTGAAGGGGACCACAAAACACCACCACAAGCTTGTACGGCTCTAACAAAAAGGTAAACCAGGAGCTACCGCACGTACCAGGGACTCTGTCATCCCCACAGAATCTGCTCAAACAAGAGTGCAGTGGCATTTGCAAGGTGGCTTATTGGAGGCTGCGTAAAACCAGAGCAAAGCTCCTAAGAGGTTTGGTAAGCTGCCCGTTTCACAAAAAGGGCACAGTCTAAGCTACCAGTGCCTTCCCACAATTTCCAGCTCCTCTAGGACCATGCCTCCCAAAAGGCAAAGAACTACTCTTACAACCCACTGAGAACTCATTGGTTCATCTGCACATTGTAAAGACCCTGCAGTAAACTCTTAGAAGCCTTGTGGTCCACGCAGGAGCATACATCATAACAACCACAGATGCAGTAACATTCTTCTGGGCAAGCTTAAACCCAGCTTTCAGACCTATGTGCTGATCACTTGATTTACGTCTGCAGTAAGGTAAGGCAGCAAGAAAAACTGCCTCTAACTTTGTAATCAGAGAGGTGCAGATGCTAGCTCTTCAGACCTTCACTTTCAGAGGAAAACTCTCAGTCAGAGGAACTGCCCATGCAACAAAAGAGCCCTCAGCAAAGCCAGGGTGGAGCCTACAGACAAACCACATCACTCAAGTGTTCAGTATCAGCCACCCTGGAAACTCTGGATAACACAGCTGCAACTGCAGTGGCTGCTAAACCTACCTAAAACCACTACTTTGCACCTTCTCCCTGTGCCCACCTGGGCACTTCCACGGCCAGCGTGTCATGGCTAGAGGTTACACAGCTATCCGCTCAGCTGAAGCGGGGAGCCCAAACCAGCAAAATGCCCAAGCCCTAACAAGCATTTTAGCTATATCATATCAACTGGCTGCCCATCTGGCTTCATTGGTACCAACGCTGGCAAGGGGGCAAAGAATGCTTACTGAGGACAAGGGATGGTGGGACTTCTTTTTCTGGCAGCAACCTACATGTTTAAGGTACAGTTTCATAATCGGCCTAAGTCACAGTGGGTGCTTGGTACCTGAGCGGCAGACCACAAAGCTAACCTCCTGTATGAACACTACTACTATTTGTCCATTCGCTTCTTCAATATTTTACAATACTCCCTTCCAGCCCTCTAAGTGGGATTCCTACCAATACCTCAAATGATCAGAGTATCAGAAGAAAACAATCAGACTCACAAAATCCAGCGTTCTCCAATTCTGTGGAGAGATGGGAAAGTGCAAGGGAGAAAAATACTTTCACACACACATGCTTGCATACAGTTTGAGGCTGGGATGTCCTCTTTCTTAGTTATTGAAGACAAGGTCTGAAGGACTTCAAAATATTTTTACTCATAAATGACTCAAAAATATGGATACAGGTGTGCCTAGACTTTATATGTCCAGTTAACTCCTTTAGCTCTGTCTCCAGGTGGGGATGGGAGAATAAATAAATAAATAAAATGAAACCTTGAATGCAGGGTGTTTTTGTTTTTGTTTTTTTAATAACACACAACTACCAAGCAACCAACTGCAGACTGCACCGCTATTAAATGTATCAGAAAAACCTCACAGAAAAAAAAGGTGTGTGTGCTAACAGTATATTCTCTATTTCCCTGCCCCACTTTCTCTTGTAGTTTGATTCTTTGCACTCTCCTTTAATTTTCTCAACTTCTCCCACCCCTTAGCTGCATTTCTTACAGTATGAATATAATCTTTCATTTTCTCCCTTCAGAAAGTGGGACTTGAATGAGTCTTGCACACTGAATGGCACCTGACGTGATTTTCTCATGTCCCATCTCAGGTGTCTCAACTTTAAACACTACTTTGTGTCCCCTTATATCCAGTTGCCTTTCCTTGATCACACTGTTATGCCCTAAATTCAGCAGCATGAGCTAATAATTGAAACTAAGGACTAAAAGGTGGCCAGCTTGCTATTCACCTGTAAGAAGAAAAGCTGTCTGAAGCTGGAGGCATCTTCATCTTGCATACAAAGGCAATTAACAAGATCCAGTGACCTGATGGTGAGCTTAGGCCAACTGGACAACAAATGAGAAGCAGTATTCCTTTTGTTTAACCACGCAGTGGTTCTGCAGGATTGAGATCCTGGACTCTCTCCCCTACTTGGGAGTCCTTGAACCCAGATACTCTCCCCCCACCAGCTTTCTAAAAAGGGACACCTGAATTTAACTTCCAAGAGAAAAATGTGATGGCCATTCTTGAAGAAATCTGACAGCAATACCTTTTGCCATGAGCATGTGTACTTTATCCTTGTCCTCATCTGCACCCCTGATGCAGCTGACCACACAAAACTAACATACGGCTTCAGCCTTCGCCGTCTGTCCTCATCTGCTTTTGGCAATTCTGCCTTACGTTCTGTATGCGACTACCATGATATAGATGAGCCTCAGGGTACAGAAACACTTACATGAAACCGGGATTACTAAGCATAAAAATCACATTATCTGTGTACAAAAGCATAACTTCGTACACACACAGAGCTATTCCAACCAGCAAGTTTGCGCTGTCATGTTCTCTGAAACAGGGATGAAAAGTAGGACCAAAGCGGACAAAGCTACTGAAAGTTAATGCACACACACATACACGCGCTGTGCTGGAAGTTTCCCCAGTGGCTCAGATTCTTACTTCTGTTAGGTCCAAGGGGGGCTTCTTCCCTCAAAAAGTGTATCTACTCCCATGGCTCAAATACGAATTCTACAAACTTTTCACAAGCTAATTAATTGGGGTTTGATTCATCTTTTATCAAGTCCTATATCCTGCCCTGAGTTTCCCATCTTTTTTTTTTTTTCAGATATTCTGTAATGGTTTTAAATACAACATGGCCAAAAATAATCTCAGATTATTCTTCTGTAGAGATACCACACTTGTGACACTGACCACAGCAACCTTCTCTCTCTCTCTTCTCCTCTCCAGCCTGTGCCTGCTATTTCCTTCCCCGAAGTACCTGCAGAATCTGATCTCTCTCATCAGCCTGATCCTTTTTTCTTCCAGCCCCATAACACTCCTGACCATGACAATCACCATTGGCCTTTTTATACTCACCTAATTTTAGTACTGCTTAGATAGTTACGCCAGCTGGTCGCTTCAGTTACACTTCCTTCACTGATCTGCCACCCGCACAAGCTTTGCAGCTCTATCAGGGCTCATCCTCTATCTCCAAGAACATACTTACCTGCTCTTCCATTTTAGTACTTCACTGTACCTCCCATCCCATGCCGTGTTGTGCCACCATCGTTTGCTGTCCCACAGTCCACGCTACCCCCAACAGAAAACTCTCACCCACAACTGTCTGTAGAGATTTCCCTGTCCTCCTTCTAATCAGCTCTTTGAACCACTTCTAATCGTGATTCCCAGCCCCACAAACAGACATGCTTCCCCAGTAGGAAACCTACCCAACGGACCTACCCAATTAGTGCTGCTAACTTAAAAAAAACACCAATCCAAACTTACCAAAACTACAAAAACCACTGAGAAGGTAAGAAAAGGAAATTTAACTTCTTTGTAATAACACAGAGAACTATACCCCATTCCCAATTTATATATAAATACGTATATATGCACACAGACACAGACACATACCATTCTCATTCTGAAATTATCTCTGGCCTCGTACATTTATTTTTCAGAATCATGTTAAATTTTCTCTGCTCTGGGCCACAGTCCTAGCTCTGTCACAGGCTTTCTACCTTATCTTATGCAAGTTACTAAATTAATATCTTTAAGTCTGGAGCACCTGATTCCTCTCCACTAAAATCAACAGAATTACTCAGCTCACTCAGGGCAAACAATTCTGATCTGTACACTTGTTTCTCCATCTATTAATTTTGCTCCTCTAACAATTAGACAGGGATAACATTAGTGCCTCATCTGGGTGCTGGAGGGCAATTAAGCACTTGAGGAAGGTTCACACACAAGTTATACAAATGAATTGCAGTCAAAGAGCAAAACTAAAACCCAGCAAAACCCAACAAAAGCAGACAAACACCTCAAACCCTGATTGTGGAGGACAAATCAAGATTTAAGAAAGATCCTGTCAGCTACTAGACACATATTACCTCTCCTCCAAGTTACATCTAGAAAATTCTCTGAACTTCTATTGTTCACCTTGTGTCTTATTAACCATGATGTGAGCATCTAGCAAGCTGTCAAGTGGCATAATAATTGTCTTAAAAACTGCACACTGAACTACCAGCAGAAGAGCTCATTATAAAGAATAAAGGAGAAAACCTGGCAAAACTTCTCTTCAATTTTCATTTACCCTTTAAGGACAACCAGGAGAGCAGATGGTTTATCATTCCTGCACACCTTCTGAGTAGAGAGAGCTGATCCATTTATTTAAGAGTCTTATCTCCTGTCAGCCCTGTGTTTGGGAAATGGCATATTGCAAGGTTTCCCCTTAATACAAAAGGATGCTTTCCCAACAGGCCTGGAAAAATTTAAGCTTTCCTGTCAGTCAGATGAGCCCCTTTATCCCATTTGGTGACAAACCTTGGATAAAAATAGACTGCCATCTGACTAAGCAACTGTGAGACTGAAAGACACATGCTGGAATGCAACTGATCTGAGTATTCGTTAATCAGCTGATGCCTTTCCAGCAACACCTTATGGCTGCTGGGAAAGCAGATGAGGCTTCTTTCAATAGTGCACTTAAAAAAATTAAAAGTGAGCATTTGCTTTGTTGCGGTTTTGGTTTGGGTTTTTTTGGGGTGGGGGTGGGTGTTTGGGGTTGGGTTTTTTTTGAGTGACTACACTACATCTTCCCTATTATTTTAAAATAAGAGGCTTGTTAACTTGAGCCCTCTCCATGAGTTCTGTGTAGAAAGCGTCATGCTATTTTCTTTTCACTTTTTGTGCTTCTCTCTCCCCTTTCACTTTTTGGGACAGAAGGGAAAGGTAACACTCAAAAGCAAACATAGTTCAGAAGGCCTAAAAGACTTCTACGTAATGACCGTTTGATGTAGCACATACCAGTCCACCACTTTGGCATACAGGAATGACCATTGTTGGCTATTCGGAAGGTAACAGGACAAATACAGATCAGTATTCGCGACAGTAAAATATTTCATGTTACCTTAACAGTATTAAGCGTATTTTGGTTTTATTGACAGAAACTTCTGTCTAAAATGAATTTAAAAAAATAATTTGAACCAATCGCTAATGCAAGCTAGAAAGAGTCAATAAAGTAACTGAAGTGAAACAGATTCCTCCTTTCTGGTCAACACATACTTCATCAGTTCAGTCTTTTGAACTGGTCAACCTTGAGGAAAGAAGTTAAGTGAGCGCAACTCCGCTGACAAGAAGACTGAACCTATTCTACTACTTCAGGCTGAATAAAATTCTGTGGTAGCTCAAAATAACATGACTTAACAACTATCAAATTCTAACAGTTTTAAAGCATAATCTCTGAGAAATTTTTGATACATGTATACAGAGCATAACTCACAAAGGTTATGCTTTGCCGTCTGAACTCCATATTTTGGACGACAGAGAAACACTCACCTGCCTTTCCAACAGAGTCTACTCGTTCACTGTCAAACGTATTTAAGTAGATACCTACAGCACACAATTATCTCTGCTGGGATTTCTGGTCTGGTACTTAACTGAGAAATGGCAATATTGCTTCGCTCATGCTTCTCCAAGTAATTTACTTTTATACTTCCATAAATAATAATTATAATGAAAACTCTTGTATTGTTGAGTATTATAGTTGTGCCCTAGAAGGGCATTAGACAAGGTACCTGCACTTCAAAGAACCAGCATTATTATTTTAGTTCGGAAATAGCACAAGTTTGGATGCATCAGGGAAGTCAAAAATTCAGGGAAGTAGTCCCTATCTACTGCCTTAAGGACAGACCACAGACTAGACTGTTACCTCTAGACTGCTACCTCTAAATTACTGTGGAAGACTCCACTTCAATGACAACTTTCAAGAAAAATTTAAACAAATGCTCTATTAGATATGAGGAAAAGCCAGTTTCCCAGAGAAATGTGGGGATGCAGTGTTCATTTAATTAATTTATGTCACATGATGATCCACACTGAAGGGAAGAGCAGAAAGAACAAAGTTGCTAACTTTTACCATCACCCACCCCATTATCACCAGATCATCTTGAAGACATGTCATGGTTCCCAGCAAGGGAACAGAGGGATCTGGACAGGCTGGATCATTGGGCCAAGGCCAATTGTATGAGGTTCAACAAGACCAAGTGCCAGGTCCTGCGCTTTGGTCACAACAACCCCATGCAACGCTACAGGCTTGGGGAAGAGCAGCTGGGAAAGCTGCCCGGCAGAAAAGGACCTGGGGGTGCTGGTTGACAGCCGGCTAAACATGAGCCAGCAGTGTGCCCAGGCGGCCAAGGCGGCCAACGGCATCCTGGCCTGTATCAGAAAGAGTGTGGCCACCAGGAACAGGGAAGCGATCGTCCCCCTGGACTCGTCACTGGTGAGGCCGCACCTTGAGCACCGTGTTCAGTTTTGGGCCCCTCGCTACAGGAAAGACATTGAGGCGCTGTAGCGTGTCCAGAGAAGGGCAACGAAGCTGGTGAGGGGCCTGGAGCACAAGTCTGATGAGGAGCGGCTGAGGGAACTGGGGTTGTTTAGCCTGGAGAAAAGGAAGCTGAGGGGAGACCTTCTCACTCTCTACAACTGCCTGAAAGGAGGTTGTAGTGAGGAGGGTGATGGTCTCTTCTCCTAAGTAACAAGCGATAGGACAAGAGGAAATGGCCTCAAGTTGCGGCAGGGGAGGCTGAGATTGGATATTAAGAAAAATTTCTTTCCTGAAAGGGTTGGTTGTTCGGCATTGGAACAGGCTGCCCAGGGAAGCGGTGGAGTCACCATCCCTGGAGGTATTCAAAAAGCGTGTAGACAGGGCACTTCAGGACATGGTTTAGTGGGCATGGTTGATGGTTGGACCTGATGATCTTAAAGGTCTTTTCCAACCTAAATGATTCTATGAAGAAGACTAGGTGAGCAATTAATTCAACACATCTCCAGAAAACTACCATGTATTTATAGTATCTCAGATCAACATGAATTAGAGAGGAAAACATGTCTGTCTCGGTCCTCTACTGAAGTCTTTGAGGAGAGAAACACACCTCCAAGATGTAACTACAATTAGTTTGGGGGAAACTGCCACTTTGTACTCAAACTCAGAACAGAAAAATTCTGACTGGAAATTACACATCACTGTCTGATCCTTTGAGTGCTCCTAGAAGGCAAACAAAGCTGTTTACCATTTTGCAACAGAGAAGAGCCAAATTACTTTGCACAACCCACTTGCCACGATGCAGGAAGTTTTGTTTGCTTGTCTGCTTTTTAAAAACTAACAATAACATCCTTTTGCAAATAAAGTAGTAGTGAACAGTTTGATACAAACATTAAAAACTTAAATTCGCCCTACTCCCCATGTCATTTTATTGGATGATGAATGTTTCAGATCTTGCAGAGGACATGCCCTTACGTTCCAGCGCAGACAGACAAAGTTTGAACTTACTTCCTTTTAAATATGGTGATTAGTTTTCAGTCCACATATGCATTTTTTTTAAGTGGGATACCAAAAAGAAGTGTCTTAATCATTTTCTTCCAAGAAACACATTTTGCTACCTAGAAGAGGAAAGTCTGTAAAGAGCAAATATATATATTAAAAAAAGAAGAGATACTTAGATCACAGCAAAGATGGGAGCTCCCCGTATCTCCAAATGATACTCTAATCTGTTAGAAGGAAGGTCACTTCAGGATTATTGCAGTATATAGTTTCCATTAGCTGGGAGCCTCCGGCTCACCCACCATATGCTGCTTTTCCTTTTAAGTGCAGCAAGAACTATTCATCCTAGTTGTGGGGCTGCACGCAGTCAAACTAAATTATTGCATTTGTGCTGATGAGGATCAAATGAACATGTAGGGTCAAAAAAAAACCTGTAGTCACAGGGCTAATTATAGCAGGGGGTGAGTGTGTGTGTGTGTGTGAGCGCACACGTAAATACTAATAGTGCTAGCATTNCTGAGAGCTGGCATGCTAGACTTGAGCAAGTGATGTGAGTAAACCTGCACAAGTATAAATTGCAAGGATTTATTGCAATGCAAATGCTGGCATGAGAACTTGAGTCATAACTGTCTCCTAGCCCAAGAAGATAGGATGTGAGCTGTTGATTGTAACATGTTCTCAGTTTTCAGCAGGATGAGTAAAAAGAACGTGTCCTATTGCAGACTTTTTCTTCTTTTAGCACCTATTTTTTGGGGGGTGTGCTTTCCATCAGCTCTCAAAGCTGCACTAATCAGTATGCTTTGAGAGGCAGCCCAGCCGACAGGGGAAAGTGGGTGTGCGATGGCCACAAAAATAATAACAATTCAGAGAGTTTTATCCTATTCAAGCAAAGCCAAGCTTCTAGTCCAGAGTGGTGACCAATCTTTTTCCTCAGCTTGAGTGACCACCATGTAGTTAAGCTAGACAAAAAGGTCTATTACAAGGAACACCTCCTGTAGTCAGCTTGGGTCATTTTGTTGCGTGCTACAGATTTCACGCAAGAAACTGAAGTTCAGTAACCTCCACTACGTAATTGCCTAAGAGGCTCAAGTGTCATCCTAGCAATGTATAAGCCCCTGATTAAATGACATACNAGATATCCATCGGTAAACTTGCCATGATTTCAAAAGGATGTGTTTGAAGCGAGTAGTACTTGAGATAGTGCCTTGCTGACCCATAGATCCGCTTCCCATGGTAACTGGAAGGCTTACTTTACTTTCCAAGAAGTTCTACACGTCTGTTGGTCATGCAGGATCAATACCGCCACAGCAGAAGCATTTAGTTCCTACATCATTTCATAGCAGTGCAATCACTGCTCCACAACCTCGTTCTGGTTACATTTCTGCTGTTTTTCTTGAAGATTCTGGCAGCCAAATTGTGTTTGTCAGTTACAAGAACAAATAGTAAAAAAAAACCCAAACACCCCAAACACAAAAAACCACAACATAAAAAACCCCCCAAGAAATCTTGCTGCCACATTCCAATTAAAAGAACAAGAAGTCCTAGCATGACAAAGGATTCCGTAATACCTTTTTTGCCACTTAAAAGTTACTCCTACCTTTAAGCTTCGCCCATTTTTATTGACACAAGACATTTTTACAAGTCTCAAATTGTATTTTCACGTATTCAAGGGTAATAAAAGGATTTATATTTGCTGGACTATTCACTATGCCTGTACTGCACAACAAAGCCCAATGCAGAACCACCTGGGCTGGCCCTTCTGGACAAAGTGAGGTTCTATCATGGCCAGACTGCAGCTCTCACCCAAATACAGAGACAGCACAGAGCTGCACACCAGCAAGCTGTACCACCTGGGGCTCACTAACAGTGTGCTGACACAGTGACAGCACATCCAGCTCCAAAATGGGTACAGGCTCCACCGGAGCAGGTATGCTGTGCCTCCACGACAATACACTCTTGCTTACTGGAATGCCAGGGAAATGAAATGCCTCAGCACTCAAACCCTCTGGCTCAACTCACCAAGTTATCTATTGTACCCACCGCTACAAGCCTGCGGCAACAAAGCGCCATAAAGAACAGAAACCTCATGCTTCAGGTCTTAATGCAATCCCAGGATTAGGGATTAAAAGCACAGGCTTTCAGGGCAAAAGCAAACAATCTGTTCTGGTGAGTTAAAACTTCACGTGAAAAACAGACAAACCAATACTGGTCCTTGCCACCTGAAGATGCTAGAGTACTGGGAAGTTTCTTCAGACAGTATCCAGTTGCCCACAGGGACTAAGACTTCAGAAATACCTATGTCACGGAGCACATGGTAAGAAAGGGATGAAGTCCCACTCCTGCCATCTCTCTTAAAGACTCTCATCTCTTTTTGTTCCCTGCAGTTCTATCCTTCAACTCCCCTCCCTACAGTGTAGGGATGCTGTTGTAATTCTCAAAACCACCACTGTTCGTGCTACCTTCTCTAATTCTAAGACTGCTAAGTAGGTTACAAGCCTTTGCTTCAAATTCTTTTCCAGGCTTTATTGACCCAACTTCTGTCTTCTGCAGACTCAAACCGCTAACATCTCCCACAATAAGATGAAGAGCCTTTTCTTCATAATTGAGCTCAATTTTGCCATAATAGTTTAAAAAAAAAAAAAAAAAAGCGTTCAACACACTTCAGCAAGCAGTATCTTGTTCCCCCTACAACTTTTTGAAGTGCACTAAGCCCAACCAGATGTAGAATTTCTGACAGCCCATAAAACATGTTACCACAAACATGTTCTCTCCATAAAAGAAAGCGTCTGCCTTTGCCATCTCCTGTTTTTGTCCCTTAAAATTAGCTCAATTACCCATCACTCTCTCCCTTTGCCTGCATTCATGAAAATAATCTTTGTGTGGCTACAGACACCACATGGATAGAGTTTCTTTTCTTCTGGTGAAAAACCCAACCAAACCCAACAACAGAACTTCAGGGAATCCCTGCTTTGATTTCACGGAGGCTTTTCAGTGAGTAACGGTCACCTTAACTGCAAGCTAGTTAAGGTCAGTATGTTTGACAACTTGTAAGCACTGAACCAAGAAACATTCTTCACACTGCTTTATGAAAGTCAGCTGTGGATCCTATGTATTTCAAAAGAGAGATTCAGCTAGCACGGAAACAGCACAGGAGTGCAAAGCACTGTAACCTTCACGTCAGTCAAAAGAATGACAGTGTTGCTTTACCACAGCATTGGCAGACAGACGTAGTGCCAGTGCAACGTGTTTAGCAGTTTTGACCTACAAAGTCCTAAATGAACTGTGACTACTCAGGAGACTCCCTCATCTAGCCATGACATTCCTATGAGTGACATCACTAGAAAATCTTGGGCAGGAAACTCCTGAGTTACTCTTTCTAGCCTGACAGCTTAAAACAAGGTCTTGTAAACTTGGATTTTTCCTCTCCTAATTTAAGGTTAAAAATAAGAAAGGCTGGAGTGACAAGCACTTGGGGATTCTGGTATTAATACATGTGTGTATTGTTGCCCTGTTTTTGCCTCATTGGCTACTGGTTTTTCCGGCACAACTTCTGTTCCAATTACTTCTTGCTTTCTCATCATGTTCTATATGGAGCAGTGTCACACATGCACAAGGCTATCAGGTAAAAACTTTGTTTGTTAGAACAAATGCACACCTGCCAGCCATGCAAAAAACATCTACCTTCTAGTTCATCTGGACCTCTCTATTCATTTGTGGTTACACCAGTCATGTCCAACACTGGAACCTTCTCTAAGTTACCTCCGCTACATTTGTGATTGTGCTCTTTCCGATTCTGCTGTAAGAGGAGAGAAACACCTTTGATTTAAACTAGGAACAGACTCATAGAATTTCTCAAGTTGGAACAGACCCATTAGGATCCTAGTGTCCAACTCCCTCCTCCTCCTCCTTGCAGGACTACCTAAAACCAAACCATATAAATAAGAGCGTCATCCAGACGCTCCTTGAACTCTGACAGGCTTGGTGCCCGGGCCACTTCCCTGGGGAGCCTGTTCCAGTGACTGACCGCTCTCCCAGTGAGGAATCTTTTCCTCGTGTCCAATCCAGACTGTGTGCTGGAGACACATACCTCATTACTGCTGCTTCAATTATCTTCGAAACAGAAACGTTATGCACACAAAGCTGGGGCAACACCACGGTGTCCTGTCCTCACAATCGGAGACACAGACGTGCCTGGAAATGGCCCAGCCGGAACCAAAGCTGTGGTCTCCTGGTAGCCTCACCCTGCCGGCTGCAACGCTGCCCGGCAGGAACAGTCCCCACCGAGGACAGGCGGTAGGAGCCAGCAGCTGCCACCTCCCACAGCCAAGCGGTGGAGCGGGTTGCCCACGGGGAAACCCCACCCTTATGGGCTCAGGCCCGGCTGGAGCGAGCC
>VYZV01029781.1:44346-64653 GCA_013401275.1 Pandion haliaetus | reverse complement strand
TGTATAAATTATTCATTTAATTATTCTCCTGTTAAAAGAACTCTTAAGTTTTTCATGATTGCTTGCAGTTGTGTCTGAACGTAACTGTTGTGAATCCAACCCTTACAGAGAATTATCTAAGCCTGTTAGTAGCTACTTATCTCCTGCCTTTCCCTGTAACATCTGGATCAGTTTCTGGTAATATCATGCTGAACGAGGGTGAGAAACCCAAAGAATTAAATTAAGGGGAAGTTATAGAAGTGTCCTGGACTGTAGTTCCTTGCCAGATGGTGACTCATGTTGGTGAGAAACAACGACAATAGTAATTATGGATATACATCCCAAGCCAGGAATGAAAATCTATGCAACCAGGTTTACATTCTCAGATGAGCTTTTGCTAAGTGATTTGGAACAGAAGATGGGCTACTCGAAAGGAAGAGCAGAAAGTGTTTCAAAATTCCTCCCTGAGAAGGGGAGCATTTCAGGGTACGTGCAATACATTTCTCCTGCACCCCAAAATAACATAAGCCTTATAGCTCTGGTTATGGAGTTCAGTCCTTTGTTCTCTTCCCCCCAGTAGGATTTTGTGAGCCAGTAGTTCAGCAAAACATGAAGGCATTTCCTAGGATAAATACTGTTCCCATTGTTCATCCTGGAGAATAAAACTTCTGCTGTTTTCTGCTGATGTTTACTGATTATCTGTTAGAGTACGTGCACTTGGGTGGAGGGCCATAACCCAAATCCCACAGATATAAAGACATTTAAAACAGGTTTATATCAAATTAATTTTAGTTAATTTTTATTCCCTGCCTTAAAAATACTTCATTTCCCAGTGAAGCATGTAACAGTTCAGTTTAGCTGAAGCACAGGTGAGATGGTTATAGTGTTCGGTACTTGACTTTATAGTACTGCTATAAAGCAGTATTTTATATTTTGTATTTTTCTGTATTTTATATTTATAGTTCTACTATAAAATGGTGAACTTTTGCCATCTTTGCATCTCATTTGTAGAAGCTGTGACTGACAGGACCATTGGATTTCCTTTTCAGTCAGGTTGCTAAGACTGTTTAGGAGTCAGAGGCTATACAAATCAAAGGTGCAACGGGGCTGGAGTATCATTTTGTGTTCACATGTTCATTCTTGAAAACAAGGAAACTGCATTACATTGAAATTTCATCTTGATTTTTGGCAGAGACCAATGCTCTAGATAATCAGCAGGAATATAGGTAACAGGCAAGTTGGGGCCTGTAACACAGGGGGGTTTCCTCTTAATTTCCCAGTCTGCTGGTCTTGCAGTAATTACATGCTGATTTATCTTCAGGGAGGAGAATGTATATGTGCCTTCTTTATACAACTACTAAACCTTGGCCAAGCATCTTAATTAGACCTTCATTTTGCCTTGAAGACTTGGGAATTAACTTTACAGTGTCCTTCCCTTAAAACTTGTTTTATGATGTTAGTGATTTCTTAGAGTTTATCACAATTTTTGCAGTATTTCAGCTTTATTTGCTCTGTGTGCGTACATGTGCGTACAGTGATTTGTTGTGGGCCAGGTCGTGGTCCAGTGTAAGTCTGTGATAGATTTGCCTCAATGAGTAACATTTTAGCTCAGCTTTAGAAGGAAAAAACTTTTTTTAAAAAATCAGTTCACATCATTCTACTTAAGATACTATTTCAACATTTTTGTTTTCTCTACTTTTTTCACTGGCTCAAGTTGTGGATTACTATATTTATTGCATCTGAGAAAGGACATAAGATGAAGCAATCTGAGCTCTGGAGGATGTTAGTGAGGAAGTGTGTAAGTAAAAATCTTTCAGGGTTTCTTTGCTGTCATGTCAGTAAGGCTGCACTTGTTCAGAGTTTTGTGCTGTTCAGCTTCTTCAAGAAAGTGATGAAGATACTGAAGGAGGGAAATTATTGAGGAAAAGATAATACACCAATGGAAGTGAAATTTTGCTATGATGAAGAGGGCTAGCTGACTTTGGTTTTACTATCTTTTTTTAAAAAACAGCAGAACTTAGTAAGCTATGTAAAGATAGAAGTATATAATTTTGCTTTGCTTCTGCTTTTGAAAGTTCGGACAGAGCACTTTTCAATTCTACTTTATAAAATTGTATTTTTCAATCCATACCATGTCAGACCATTAACTGGAATGAATGAAAAAGAGAACAACAAGGCCAAGATTGGCACTGGAGAAATTATATTACCAAATGTATATAATGATCTTGTAAAAATTGCTCTATGGCTTCACTGAGAACTTTTTCACACATTTCAACATAGTATCACGGGATTTGCAAAGGTGCCATATCACAAAATAAAAAGTCTTTGTTAATTAAAAAGAGGCAATCTCTATCATGACTGGGTTAAGGCTGAGGATTTTTGTGGTCTGGATTCCAGGTGATAAACCTTTGCACTTTACATAATTTTGGTGATACAGAGCAACACATATTTGATGTTACAAACTGTCACCTCTTCTCAACCTCTACATGCCAACAAGTTTGATAAGCATCACATTTCAAGCTTTAAAATTATGTTAATCTTTAAATTTACTGCTTTGAATAAAGTCTTCTAAAGCTTTGCATTGTAATATACTGATTGCAATTTGACTAATGTGAATATATAAGTGACCAAGCCTGATTTTCTTCCTTACATAGGCTTTGCTGGCATTGTCACGTGTCGTTTGTGTTATATTTAATTTCCCTATATGAAAGGGTTTGGACTAGTCCTATGGCCTTAATACTAGTACAGATATGGAAATAGATGGCTCAGCATCAAGTTGCTCAGCAGTTCCTCAATTCTGATCCTAGCTATAGGAGTGAGTGCTGGATAGCTTTGGACAATTAATTTAAAACTAATTTATGGTCTCCTTAAATGAACAACCTCATTTAATAATATAGGTTTGATTGCAAGAATAAGTGTTAGTAGAATTTCCTTCTGAAACAGGAAAGTTTAGTTTTGTCATCTATCTGTACAATGTCACCACTAATAGTGGTCAACAATACCACTGCAAGAATTCGGACACTCTTATGTAGGTCACTTTTTAATGTATATAGTTTCAGTAGCACTCAAAGTCAGGTTTCAATTTAAAAAAAACCAAAATGTGAACTGTATCTACCTTGGTAGCGGCCTTGCTTAGAACCTGTAATATTGTCATCCGACTGCTCTGATCAATAAACATCTGACATTTGACTGCTACTGACCTGCTGAAGAAAATACAACTTTAGAAATGCTGTGTTAAGAACTGCCTTGTATGCCACCCCTCCCCGGGTAATGCAAGTATTAGAAGTACCCTAAGAGCATTTAACTCAGGTTTTAGAATTTTGTTTATGAATTCTCCCACATGATAGTAGTCAGTCGAAACGTTTTATACTAATGACTAAAATTGTACAGCACAGTGGTTTTGGATTGGAGGGTAACACCCATTGCAGTAGTGGTGTTGCACCTCATTACTGAACTATAACATCATAAGCCAGTGAGGCCTCAAAGAGTATCCAGAACAATTCACAGAAAATTATTGCTGTAGAAGATAAGTCTAGCTTGATATATTCCCTGGACTGTGTAGAGGTGTCGGCTGGGAGGGAGGGTTAAAAGCTCTGTTATAGCTCCTGTAGAGCTTGACATTATGGCTCACCACCTCCAGGGAGGTGTCAGCTGAGAGGAGATGGGTGTGGAATCAGGCTAGATCAGGGACTACTAGCATGGGGATGGCAACCGCACTTGCATTTGCTGATGACTCTGTGACAGCAGCAGGGCAGGAGAATGAAGCTTTCAGGACCTTCATAAAAATTTGGAAGGCACATAGGAAAATTACTTGGGCATCACTCAAATGACAATAGAGAGAAGCGGAAGAGAATTAAACCATAGGGAAGAGAAGAGGAAACAGATTTCAAGAAAAAAAAGCGTTTTTGGCTGTGGCACAAGTAGCCAACAGGACACAGAGGATGAGGAGCTCAGCTAATAATTCCTGATGCCTCCTTTCCAGGGTATTTCCACTCGCATTTTTGGGTGTTGCGTATAAGCCAGATTCCACTGTGACAAATTTATATCCTTGGACCTGCTATAGCTTTAAAGAATAATGTACCTGTCTTTAGTGGTATGCAATTGTGGCTGTCAGCGGCTACAGTGTAGTTTTTCCACTCACCGGGCTGAACTTCAGCTCATGTGGAGGAAAGATATTAAGTCTTTCCGGTTCTCTACATATTTGATCTGCCATATGGCAGATGGCAAATCAAGGGCAGATGGTGGCTCACAAATGGAGATATATACATCCATTATTAGTATTTCTTTAAGGTTGTTTCACATTTTAATCATTTGGTCCTCAGCATTGTCTCTCTCTGCCTGTCCTTAAGGTGGGCACGTTATTGACGTTCCCTTGTGTGTCATGGGCTCATGGAACAAATTTTCCTGTCTTCAGTGATGCGCAAACAGTTTCAAATTATCCTCCAGGCCACCGTGAAGAACATGTGAAATGGGAGCAATCCCTGTACGTATCTAAACATACACTCTCTCGTATGCACAGAGCATCAGATTCTGGCCAGTTCTGCAGTGGTTTATGCCAGCATACAGGGCTGCCTGGCAGAAGTAGCTGCTGCAACAGAAACTAGCTATGATTTTTCAGACTGGTAACGTCAGAGGCAGGGTCATGGCCAGGACAGCAGGTAATTGTGCTGGTTCACTGTGTTACCTCGAGAATCCCAACAAATTGGGAATTGTCTGCAAACAGGAGTGGAAGGTAAAACCAGCACTGCCTGCCCTTAACTGTGGGGTGACTGCACCTCGTAGGCAAATAGCCAAACCTAGACACTGTGTCTCACTTAAGTAATTTGGTGTAGTCATAAAGTGTATCATTAAACTGTAAACATCTGCTTATTAACATGGTAGAAGAAATAAGCAACAGTGAGTTGAGAACTTCATAAAAAGTGTTTCACAGGAAGAGGGAAAAGGCCCAGTAAAGTTTCTTCGTTCTCGCCAGAGCCTCCAGCGACTCTCGCGCATGAAGGTATCTTATGTTCCATTCCTAATAAAAGTCTGGCAGTTCAGCCTCCTTACTACATGCAACCTGAACCTGTAAATATATCAGCCATACACCATAAAGGGAAAATAGTGTTATAGATCTCGTAACCTTTTTGATAGTTATCTAATAAGCCGGATTACCAAATACCGCAGGAAGGAAGACTAATATGAACGAAATCCACCAAGCTGCTTCAGTGGTTCTCACTTCCATGCAGGGAGAGCTTGTTTCTTAGCAGAAGACGCTGTAGGGAATGGTGTTCTCATAAAATGTGTAGCTAAGTGTTGAGTAATGCACCTATAAACAGAAAGCAATTAGTAAATATCTGATCATGGATAATTAACAATAAAACAGGACTGCATTGTTTGAATTGTTCAGAGAAACACTCAGCTCTGGCTTTTGAAAACCATTTGAATGTATTTTAATTTGACAAAATGATTCCATCTGATGTTAGAGCTCTTGGCATCTTTTGAAGAGGCTAAAAAGCATGTGGGTATGAGTGGTCCAAATAATATACTCTGCATGGAATCCCATATCGCTTTTGATAATGTTCCTCACAAAAGGTTTTTAAGAGAAATGAAGCATGAAAGGGATGCTGCTGGCAAGGATATATAATTGGCTGAAAAAGAAGAAACAGGAGATTCGTGTAAATGGGTGTTCTTGTAGAGGAGGTCTGTGGTGAGGTTCTGCAGGGCTCTGTGCTGGACTGATGAGATGACAAAGTTTGTGATGCTATAAAGTTATCATGTAGATAAGGAAGAGGAAGGACTCTGTAGAACTGGAGAAGGTTCTCACAGCAGCAAGTGACTGGGCGGTAAACAGGCAGATGAAATTCAGTGCAGATAAATGAAAAATGGTCTGCACAGGGAGATACAGTCCTACCTAGATTTGCATATGAAATGGTGGGCTCTGAGCTGACCATGACCACTCTGGCGGAAGCCCTTGGGGTTATGATAGCTAGTTCCATCAGCACATCAGCCCAGTGCTTGACTGCACTCAGAAAAGCAAATCAAATGAAAGGAATGGGGTACAAACCAGAAAACATCAGTTTGCCATCAGTTTAGCTACATCTGAAATACAGCATGCATGTCCAGCACTTATCTCAACAAGAGTATGGCAGAACAAACAAAATTAGAGAACGGCAGCAAGTACGATGAATGTTTTGAACAGTTTCCATGTAAGGAAGGACCGAATAAACTAGTGCTGCTCAGCTTGGAAATCAGGCATTTTGGAGGGGGTAGCAGTTTGGGGAACTCCTTGCCAAAGGATGCTGTAAATGCAAAAAGTTTACTTCAATTCAAGAGCAGATTGGACAAATATTTGCAAGACAGATCCTTTGGGAATTCCTACACTGAAAAATAACAAGGGGCTCAGAAAATCACCTGAGCTGAAAATAGTGGAAAACAGGGATACAGTTTCAGGTTTTTACAAAGTGCAGAAAGGTTTTCTCATTACAATTAAACTGGGAAAAAATTGCTGTAAGGCAAGCACAATGCTCCTGCCTGAAGTCTTTGGATTTTTTTTTTTTTTTAGTTTTGCTTACAGCATTTAAAACTTACAGAAAAATAAAACTGATTTTGTTATAAGTTACACTTTTCATTTTGAAAATGGGCAGAGCTGATTTCTTTTCTCCATCAAAAGCTAGACATTGCCCAGGAGTTGAAAGCCACGAAGAAATCATTAAAAGCAAAGCAAAGAGCCCTGTAAACCTGCAGGGCCTTTTGAAAGTGCAGTTTGGTAGCAGGGTATCTTTGTGTTTGAGTGATGGAAATGGATGCTAGAAATTCCCCAAGGTGTCCATGGGTACACTAGTTGCTGACCAGGACCTGCTTGAACCAGGAAGATGTTCTTACTCTATCTCACCTGTTCTTGGGCAGAACATTCTTAGGCACCTGTTCTTTTCCTCTGGACATTACTTCTTTCACTAAGGTTACACCTTCATCAGTTGTCTATGTGTCTGTGGGGTATGCAGATGATGAGGAATGGCTTTGCCCCATCCCATCGGTGGATGTGGTGCAGGAGCCCCATCTCTGCCGCTCACACACTGGGCAACCTTGGGGACATCATTTTGCTCCCAGCAGTGTCCAGGACTTGCCTGCAATTTGTACATCTTAGGATAATAGCAATAAGTTATTGTAATAGCAAATGTGTGGATAAAGACAGCCTACTTGAACTTAAATAGCCAGGCTTGCTCACAAGAACTCTGAACGCCTCTTCCCTGCCAAGTTATTCCTATCCCTTAGATTTTTCAATCACAGCAGCCAATCTTGGGGCATTTTGCTTAGGATTTATCCTAATGGGAAGGAGGTCTTTGGAAGCACTAATAAAGCAAGGAGCAAAGGTGATGCCTTTTACAGTCAAATATTTTCTATTTTTCCTTTTAAAAATTGATTTCAAATCATGGAAGCCCAGAAACATGTGTGTGGATAGCTGAGTAGATCTACCCCATATTTTTGGAGCATGTGTGGCCCCCACAGCCTGAATTTAAGAGGCAAGAAGAAGAATTACGATGCCTGGTCTAGCTATCAGCTGCAGCATGGCTCCCTTGCATGACTTGGGGAACCCGTCTGTAGCAGAGTGATTATTAAACTGCCTTTCTTCAACCTCTTGCCTTGTTAGTTCAGCCCGTGAACTGTTTAGGGTAATGATCGACTCAGTGTGTCCTTGTGCAGAAGGCTTCACTCCTGACTGGGAACTTGGGGCATAACAGTGAATATAATATTATGTAAATACTGAAGTCAGGAAAAAGTCTTTATTGCATTCATGATTCTACCCTAGAGGCCTTTTCTTTGGCTGAGATTTGATGAAAGCATTATCATCTGTATTACACAGACCTCCAGAGCTTTACAGTAGCTGAATCTAGTGGGGAAATAAATTTAAAAAAAAATAATAAATCCTGACGCAGCAGCACTAATAGAGGCAAAACCAGCGACAGTGTCAGTAGGAGTTTTGCAGTGTGTCTGTGGTTCAGAGCAAAGTTAAAATTGCCTGATGCTAGTAGTCTCCTTTCAGAGCTCTGTAAAATAACAGCTAGTTACCTGCGAATCATGCCTGGCATTCAGATCTCTGCATCCTGGCCCAAAAGATCGCAACATTCACTGTCAAGGGAAATACCTGGCTTCTGAAGTTACAGCAATGCAGTAATTTAGAAGGAAAACTGAGCTCACAAAAGCTAAAGCTAATTTTCAGGCCTGGCTGTCTTTCATCAAGGGTGCGTTCCCACACAAAGGCTGGCCAACAAAGGGATCCTTGCACTGCCGTGCGCCACATTCCCCTGCCTCCCCCTTCTCACCGTGGAAAAGATGCCTCTTTGTGCTGGAGATAAGTGAAGAAGAAGGATTTACAGGACAACAGTAAGCTATACCAGGGACAACTCAACTGTAATTAAACCCTTTATTGACTTTTTCTCCCAGTGCGGGCCATATTAGTACCCCAACAGCACATACTGTTAAACAGTATAAAAAATATTTAAACAGTGGTCAGGTTCAAATGCAAATCTGCTGAATCCAGGGAGCTTGGGTTGATTTCTTTCCCATGCAGAAAAAGCAGCAACATTGTAGCTGAGGTTAAAGGAAGGTCGGCTTAACTAGTCAGGATTGCAGCTGGAGAAGGCTTTTCAGCTCTGCCTGAAAACATCTCCCTGACTTAAAACCTCACAGCTTCAGCGTGCAAATGTGTTTGTCGCCCGCATGCTGAGCACCTTGGGGTCAGAGTCGGGGGGGGGGATTCCCTGCCACGAGGGGTCAGCCTTCTGGCCCCAAGGGGCTGGGGGGTTTTGCCATGCGGTGTGTCCGAGTGAAGAGGCTAATGGTGTTGTGCATGCCCCGCGTGGCCAGCCGCTGTTTTAGCTTGTTGCCAAGTTGCCTTCATGTGAATTCTCTAAATCGGGATTTTGACATCTTTTTAAAACACCTACTTTAGCTTGCCTGCAGTGTATTGGAGTCCACGTAGGGATCCAGGTGAACTCCTTGGCCTTGATTGGGAAGACTAACTTAAAAATCTTGAGAATGCCCTCCTGGTATTTGAATCTATGACTCCAGTAATAACTAAAGATCAGTTTTCCCGTGGAGTTGGTGGTTTACGCTGGGAGGGGCTGTGGCTTTTGGTGAACAGTAGGTTCTCTTTCTACCTTTTCTAAATTGCCTTTAATTACAAAACTCACTAAGTAGCCAGCAACAGTGAAATCCCCAGGAGTTCCAAATAGCTGCCATGTGTCTTTTTCTCATACTTGCAGAGATTTAGGATGTCTGCCAAAGTCATACAGCAATAAAGAAGCTTAAATATATTAAATGAAATAAAATGATTAAATGAAATAAAATGCCATCAAAGCTTACAGTGCCCTCTCCTCTAGTCCTACTGCTTTATCTGTTTTTCTTTCTCTTCCAAATCACTCTACCTTCATGCTCTTTTGTTTGTAATTGTCTGTTCTTTATTTTCTCTCTCTTGTTTCTTGTTACCTTGTTTTGGGAGGAGAAATAGGCAAAGTGAGGGAGCCCAGCCTGCTATCTGCACAGTGTTCTTTGGTGTTGCTGTGTCTTTTCATACATACATACATACATACATATGTATCTCTTAGCTTTCATTCACTGCTTCTTTCCCATACCTTCCTGCACTCCTCTCCATTGCATCTCCATCTTCCATGCTTCGCTTTTCCATATTTTGGATTGCCCTCCCTGCTTTCTGCTCCAGCCATTTCGAACTGCTAAAATCAGTGTTGGCTACATACAGGGTACGCAAGAGTGTGGTTAATAGGTTTGCACATGCATTTATTCGAGTCTTCTATTTGGAAACCGTGTGTGTGTTTTTATGTGTGTGTTCAGCTGTAACTGATTGGCCTTGATTTCTGGGCCTTGCTATGCTGTGGGTACTCCCATCCATGCTTTGTTATATGCAATTACTATGATTACATGGGCAGTTGTGGTAATTGTGCAGTATACAGATGACTCATTGGTTCTGCAATTATGCATTTTCCTGAAGAGTTACTGTGGATGGTGGCCTGATAATAGTTTGGCAGTCTGAAATCTGACCTTTGCCTGTTTATCATTTTACTATGAGCAGCTTGAAAAGGAAGGCCAGTCGGTTCTTTTCAGTGCTGAAAATGAAGCATTTTTGCTTAGCCTGAGACTCAGGCCATCAATAATGGTTACAGCTGCCCTGCAGAGTGACTTCACATGAGCACACAGATAAGAGTGCCGGATGCGGCCCCGGTTCAGAGAGGTATGTGTGCCCTGCTCAGAGCACTTGAGTTGTCCTATTGAAGTCAATGGAGCTATTTCTGTTATTAAAGATCAGGAGTGACTTAAGTACCTTACTGAATGGTGGCACATAACGGGGCTGACAGATTTTCTTCCTGAAACAGTAGGCTTTCTTATGCTACAGCTGTTGCTGGATATGGAATCACTCTTTTTCTAACATATCCTTGGAGAAGGAGATTAGGAGGTGCCTGTATTTACCTGCCCAGCTGCTACTTTACACCAGTTGTTTGGAAGAAACAGAAGAAAAAGCTCAAGGTGAAGAATTTCTGAGCCTGTCATCCAGATTTCCCAAATCGCCTGCCTGAGTACATCTCCCAGCTCCTGCATGAGAGTAGGAGGGGAGATATTAGTCAGGTTACACTGTCTGTGAGGCGAAGAGTAGACCTGTGCAAAGATGCTTCTTGATCAAAAGGATGCAGTGATAAGATAGGAGACGTTGAAGTCTGGAGAGGTGGTGCAGACACCTGTAGCCAGACAGGAACAGAGCTAAATATCCCACTTAATGCAAGTGTTTGTTGCTCAACTGATAAACAGGGAAAATGGAAAACGACTGCACTGTAATTTGCAGGCACAATTGAGCTATAATATTATTAAGGAGCTTGAGCCAGTCTTGTCCAGAGTGTGATTTCAGACTGCAGAATTAGGTCAGACAGAGAAGCTCTAGTAAGAAAGTGGAAAATTAAGTTTGTAAATTGTGCCTGATTGAAGGAAAAACATAAAACTGGTTAATTTTTCAAAACTTTTCTTTATCCTAATCTGAAGTGGAGAGATGAGGATGTGATAAAGGCTCATTTCAAGCAAATTTCCGTTTTACATGAAAGTTAAGGAGCAAGGGAAGATTACTGCTTTCTCTGGGCTGGGCTTGTTGTTGTTTTCAGAACACTGTGCTCAACATTTACAGGTTTGACAATCTCTGGCCAGGGTTTTTCGGAAGATTTTGGAAGGTTTGTCTACTTATTTTGAGCATACACAGTGATTTGAGATTGGCGTTGGTCATAGTTTTCAAGCTCTCTTTTGTGATAAAGGGTCTATATATTAATGGTATAACCCTATGATTAAAAAAAAAAAGAAGAAAATGATGGTTTTCTTCTGTTTTTGAAGGTTAAAGAGGCACACTTAGGGAATGCAAATAGCTGCCATTATTGTTGCTATGTCTTTTCATACATACATATGTATTCCTATGTATGTTAGATAAGGTTTCCTATTTTTCTTTCCAAATTAACCCAAGGTATTCCATACCACAGCATGAAAAATAAGGTATTTTGACATTATCAGAATCCCCTGCAATTCATACTGTGGAACAAAATTTCATTAACATGAAATGTTTCGAAATAAACTGAATTCCATCTCCTACTGGAAATGCTTCTAAGGTTTTCTAACCAGCTTTTATTAACTTATATCTATTAAAAAATGATCTTGCTACAATTTTCCATGTTATAAAGCTTGCAACAACTGGCAACAATGAGGTATTATTCCAGGATATAACTATATGAAGGGTATGGAAGGAAAACAGAAACTTGAAAATAATTTGCATGGAGAAAACATTTGGCAAACCAAACCCCGATTTATTTTTTTATGAAGGGTTGGTTGTTTTATTATTATTTGTTTGTATATTAGCAGCATATAGAAAGCTGGATCAGGGCCTTCGGCAAAGCCCTCCTGTGGTTGTTGCTCCACACCAGCCATGGCATGCTTCCAGCACAAGCCCAGTTAGAAAGTTGGTGGAGAAAAATTCCATGATCCACAGAAATTAGGGCATCAGCAGTTGCTGGCAATTATGTTAAGTGAGATATTGCACTATTTTTCCCATTAGCCTCTTTTCTAATTGCCAGAGGAACATTAGAAATAGTTTTACAAGATGTTTAGAAGTGAAAAGAATAAGCTGTGAACATATTTAAGAGAATATTCTTGACTCTTTCTCCATTTCTAATAGTCATTACTAGAAACAATTATTAGTATTTCTTAAGCTGCAGAAAGGCTTCTCCATCTTCAGTATGTTGTGCTCACATGGGGAAAGTCTACTGAAACTTTACATCTTCATCTGTGCAAATAAGTGTGAATGGTCATCTATTGACCTCAGTTTTCCATTTCTGGTCATCTAGTTTTGGCCTCCAATTTGGGTTCTGTATTTGGACAAGGAAAAATGATTTTTAGCAAATTCTCCCTATCCTTTGGGAAAATGATTCCTCCAAAATTTCTCCACATCTGTCCAACTGGAGTTACTTTTTAATGTTTCTAGATTTTCTTTATTAGAATTTCTGAACAAGTTAATCTGTTTTTATGAACATTTTACAATTCCCTACATACAAACATGAACAATCGGGAGCTGATCCCAAAGGTCCTCAGTTACTTCTCTCGTTAATATTTGGCTTTACAAGCTGACCTTCTTAGCCTTTTCTCCATGAGTTTGACTCCATGTCTCAGTGAGTTTTGACCAGAAATATTGGCCTTTTCCTTATTCTCTTCTTTGGCATGAGGCAGTGCCACAAGCCCACACCAGCTCTGTGCAATACCCAAACTCCCAGGCACCTGACTGCCTTACTGGCACCTCTTTAAGAAAAGGACTGCCCTGATCTGCCAGCTGTGACAGCACCTAAATCTAGTGAGCAGAGCTGCTCATTTCCTCAAAATCCTTTGCTATTTCCAGCCTTTATGCCCCAGCCCACATTCCCTCTTTGTAATAATTAATTACTGTGCTGAAAGCAGTGTAAGATACTTTGTAAAATGAAAAGTTATTGCCTTGCATCTGGCATTAGCCTGCTTGTGAATCACAAGGTACTGAAACATTTTCATGGTAGACATATCTTCTCTCCCATCTTTATCCCCATGGATCTGTACTAATCATCTGGTTGTTGAAGCCCTGACTTTTTGGCTCCCCCAGTATCAACTGACAAAAGACACACATTAGCATTATCCCAGATTGTGTCTGTCACCCAAGGTCACGCAAGATAAGCTGCCAGCTGTCCGCTTCACCAAGGCACGGTACATTGGACATTAATTAAACTGTATTCAGTATGGTTCAGATTGATTCAGAATGCCAAGATGCCTCGGCTGAGTCGTGCAAAATGTATTAGCACAAATCACTCTGCCAGTACAAAATGCATTACAGCAGCATCCAAACATTTTCAGAATCCGAGACATGAGGTTTAATAAATTAGAGGATAACCAGATAATTGATTTCTGACATATTAGAGAAGGGATCCAAGTGCCTAAAGGGATAGGTATTTAACCAAGGGAATGCTCATTTTTTCATGGGTGAAAAAACCTGGTTCGTAACAGCCAAAAGCTGAGTATCTCTGGATCATCAGGAGTTGCTTAGTAATCTAGAATTCTGCAATATAATTTTAATTTTCATTTCAGTTAACTAAAAACAAAAGGAAACTGCTGTCCTCTTTATTTCTTTTTTAATTCTTGTGAAAGAATCAATTTATTTTTCTGCTTCTAAATGAACAGCAGGCATGGTAAGGGAAAAAATACATTATTTTCGCCAGGAAATGTCATCTTTGCTGTGGAAATGCTTAAGTTTCTCCATGAAAATGGAATTTCCCTTCAGAAATAATTTAGCAAAGAAAAATGATGGTTTTGTCCAGTGGCTGGAATTATACCACCTTCCACGCAAAAAGGTTTTTGGCATTAAGTCTTCACCACAGAAAGCTGAACAGAGCCCTGAGTAAAACTCACAGTTGTTCCTGATATAAAACCAACTTCTCATTTCAAGGAGGGTTTAAGTGCCTGTTCACATCAATCTATGTCATGAATTCTTCAGGGATTTAATTTTTTTAGGAAGTGTGAAAGAAAGGCAGATTTTGAACAGGTATAGTCTCCATCCTCATTGCTAAGAAACAACACATCAACGGGAATGTGCCGGGGTCCTACACGGGGCTTCAGTGCAAGGAGGATGTACCCTTCAGTACCCTTCCTCTGCCAATTATTAATAGCATTACAGCTGGCCTGAAAAGCTCCAAGTAGTAATAGGTAACATACAAATGGTCCTTGTCCGCTAAAAACCTGGCAGAGTAACAAGGCAGATAAATAACAGGAAAAAGAAGGTATTGCTGTTATCAGGGTGTAGGTGGGAGGGGAAGGGGAGCACCAAAAGCTTTATTGGTTTGTCCTGAAGGCAGAACTGGCCACAGATTACTGAGGTGCCACCTGACTCTAAGGTTAGACTCCTTGTTCTTGACCCTGGATTTCTAGTACCATCAGTTCATCTTCCTTAAGGATTAGCCTGAACAGCTACAATATGCTTTGTATTATTTTTCTGCAACTTATAAACATATTATCTACCCTTGCTATGCTGTCAATCCCAGTTCTCTTGACCTTTCTGTGTCCCTCAGAGGAAAAACCATCAGCCAAAGAAAGGAGCATTTTGGAGGTTTCCACACTAAAAAGCTTTTCTGAAACCAAGCACTCTTATGATAATGGTGTAATCTGCACATCCTCATGGCTTTACTCCCTGCCTCTTTCCCTGGCCTGTCCAGATGTCCCTACTTGCTGCTATAAATGAAGGTTATTACTCCCATGCTGACATTAGCCATTGATTGAAGTGTGGTTTTCCAAGCTGGAGGGGGGAGGAAATAGCAGAGAGCAATAAAGCCATAGTTCATTGTGTTAAAGTAGTGTAACATCTCACTAAGAACCAGGTGTGAGCTGAATGGACTGAATAATAGGCTCTAGTTAGCACTTTGTGAGCACTCTGCATAATAAAGTTAAGACAGGAGGCTGGCAATCAGCATTGCACATTTATCTCGCACAGCCACCTCAGAAAATCTAGGATGGAAGCATCAATAAAGTGTCCAGAGTTAAGTCCACAAACACTTCAATACAAACTCGTCTTTCACCCTTCCAGTTTTTTCAAAGCAGTAAGATATTCCTCTGAAGCTAATTGCAGTATAGGAGGAAAAAAAAAATCTGGATTTTTTTTCTCCAAAATAATCTCATCTGCACTTTTCAAATTACAGGAGTTGTCTTACATGAAAAGGCAATATTTCCTAACTCTTTGGCATCCTTTTAATTCAGGAAATTCAGTGGGAACTTCAGCTTTCACATAGAAATAGATGTGCGTAAGCATACAGTGACTCTGACTTTTTTCCACCCTAAACCACAAAGATATTAGCACTTTTCACCACTTCAGACCAAATTTCAAGTGCTGACGCTGCTGTGGAAAGAGTGAGACCCTGTTTACATGAAGAAAAGGAGCTCTGCCACAATTGTATCAAAATAGTAACCTGGGAATGCAGGCATCAATATAGCTATTTGGGTGCAACTTTCCTTATTGGAAGTCATTACCCTTGATTTTCAGAAGGCACCGGTCCTCTCGTTAGGTCAGCGAGACGGGGGAGCCCCGTGGAGCCTGGCAGCCGCGGTGGGCAGCGAGAGCTGTGTGGTCCAGCCGAGGAGCCCAGAAACCCTCCAGAGCTTAGCAGCTCTGCAGGGCAGTGGAAGTTAGTGGACCTGGCTCTGCCAAGCCCTTTAGATGTTATGCTTGTAAAGCAGCCACGCTGTATTTCAGTTTAGCTTTTCAGTCCTTAAAATTTTATGAATGTAAAGCTTGAAGGACGGAAGTTTTAAACTGGCTGAGGTCTCAGCTATTTTACCATTATAATCATAAAAGTATCCATGGCTTAGGTCAGGCTGCACAGCCTCCGCTGATGAGGAGAGGTCCTGAAGTCCAGACCACTCACAAGAGCCTACTTTATAACTTCAGTTGTTCTGTGTCTTTGCGCCTTCTTTCTCAGCATTCGTGTTCCATAATTTCATGTGAGAATCTGCTTCTGTGTGAGAACAAACTTAACTCTGACCCACACTCACAGACTCTACAGTTTTACTGCTGGAATCTGGTTTCTGTGTTTGCTCAAAATAAGTATGAATTTGCTGATATTTTGGGAATATTGCAGGGATAGGAATTTTGATAGGGGGTTTGGCAAGAGCTGGAGTTATGCTTCATGGGTGCTATAAAGATGGCAAACAGTTTCTGTAGGCCTCTCTATGGCTCAGTTCTGGCCCAGACAATTACTTCAGCAGTGCTGCTATTTCTTTTTTTAAAAATGGTACGGTCATCTTTTTTCTTCTAATATTTAAATGCAAGTAAGGAAAAAGAAAGTAGCATCTCCCCTGTTCTATTAGTCTACCATTAGAGATGAATCAGGTTCCTTGTCAGCTCTGCAAGTCCCTGGTGGCATGTGTCAAACCTGTCTCTGTGTTAGGTTTCCTCATCAGTAGATGCATGATACTGCTGTTTACTCGCTCTGATAATAAACCCACAGAGAGTCTTAAATCTTTGCCTAGTGTTTTGACTCTCCAGTTCTTCATGTGTTATCCAGAGGGAGTCACCTTTCAGAGCAAGAAACACCCTGCGTGATGGTGATGAGTTTTAAAAGTGTCAAGTAATCATTTCCAGATTGCCACAAGAGGAGCATCCTGGGGCAGGGACTAAATTTTTTGTATTTTTTATTTTTACCTAGCACTGTATGTAGCATAGAGCTGCCCAAAAAGCAGAGTCTCTGGTTAGTCAGAAATAATCTATTATCGGCAGAAGTTGGGTGGCTGTTTGCGAGTCAGAAGTACGGGGAAAAAAAGTCAGAATTAGTTCATATTTCTTTTGTCCTGGAACTAAGCAGGCACATTCATTCTCCCGTGCCTGATGTTTCTGGCCACGGACTGTGGGATTTGAGACTGGTGCCACAATGTCACTCGGGCACTAATTCAGTCATCATTTGAGCAAATGTAGTCTTACCAAGTGATGCAAAGCTGATGACCAACCCTGCTGCAGTGCTGATACACGTGTCTGAGCAGCCAGCTGGTATTACTTGCAAGTACTTGTGTCAGGTGGTAGCCAAAACATCTCTCTCCTTTTGAAATGCAGGCTCTGTTTTGTCTTTTGACTGCCCCCAGCGCTATACTGTATTTCACACTAAAGAAATCAAATCATAAGAATGAAAGAATAAAACTAGAAGTGGAGCGTACATCTGCTATGCAACTGGGATAGGCACACATCTTAACTTTCTTCTGAACATCATACTGTTGGCACAAGAGATAATAATGCACCCACTGTGCCGAAACTGCATCAAATGGGAAACATAACATGCTCTTTTATACAATCACCCCTTTATAGACAGCAATTTCCAAGCACTACAGCTGTTGGTAATGAAATCTGATCATCCAACATTAACCTCATCACCTCAGTACATGTATTTTACAGCCTCACTAGTCCTTGTCCCTTCAATAGCACCTACTCCCATAGTCCATACATGTGTACACCATACCTATCACCCGA
The DNA here is from genome assembly GCA_013401275.1 of Pandion haliaetus. Taxonomy (NCBI): domain Eukaryota; kingdom Metazoa; phylum Chordata; class Aves; order Accipitriformes; family Pandionidae; genus Pandion; species Pandion haliaetus. Next base: position 47,132 of record VYZV01029781.1, on the reverse strand, counting down.
GATATTCAAGTCAGTGTTGTAAAACTTCACGCATATTTGTATCTTACAACATATTGTAGCAATTCTCCCAACCCCTGTTTCTTCATCCAGCAATGCATGTACATATTCCCCTATATGTACCTGCCAAGCCAGCCAGGGCCACACTTATGCCTCTTCACAACCCCTTTGCTCAGTGTTTGTAACTTCTGCATGCACTTATCCACCTGCACAGTGCACAAATTATCTTAAGTATCAACTTCTGTTAAATAAATCTTGAAGCAGTAATCCACTCTGGTTAATTAACAATGGTAGAAGTTTATTACTTAATTTTTGTTTCTGAGGACAACTCTTTTACATACAGCGGTGCTTATACAACTGTACAATTTCTCTTCCTTGAGTATCAGTGTTCTTTTTTTCCTCAAAAGCCTGGCCAATGCAAAACGAAATTTCCTTCTCTGTTTACAGTGTGCTTGATCACAGGGTACCAATGTACCAAGAAGACTTTGTTCCAAGGAAGGGGATTTTGTTCCAAGGAATTCTGTCTAGTTTTATCTTTTTCACAAGCTGGCACTGTGCTTGCAGCACAGTGTTAATATCTAGCAGCCTTTCTTGCTAATACGTCTTTGGGCAACAGCACTTGATTTATGATTGTATTTTTTAAAAACATTTTGAAGCAAGCCCCTCATATTCATGAACCTCATGCCTGGTGCCCATTTCCGATGGTCAGATATCTATCGCATGGGCAGCTGCACAGGCAGGGAAGCTTCCCATCAGCTCCTGGTGAAATAGCTTTCTCTTTTAGGTGGGGAAAAACTCTAGGCTAGGTTTTGCTCTGTGGAGCATGCAAACAGTTTCCAAAGCAACCAGTAGACAGACATACAGGCACATCCATGAACATCTGGTTTCTAAATTACACCTGATACTGTGCCACCACTCAAATGCTTGGCTTTACCCTCTACAAATCCGTGGGAAAACTCCTTGAGATTTCAGTCAGAGCCAGATTAAACTCTTGAATCAACATTGGGAATAGCTTGCCACATTTAGTGTAGGCACAGCTCTTGGTTTCAGTGACCCACTTTGGATTAAGATACTTCTTGAGTTAAAGGTGTCAGAATTGAGAACTTTGTACTGGGCTGACTTGGCTGCCTTAAGCTGTACCTATTCACTTTCAAGCAAGACGGTCAATGTAGGAAGACCTTAAGGGGATGTGGCCATCACTTCTTAATGATGTAAGTACAGATAAACTACTGTTTTGAAGACGCAAGTAATAGTCACATGGCACCCATTACAGTTGCCAGAGCTGCACGGTCTGGGTCAGACCACCACCAGTATCAGTGCTGACTGTGCACAGTTTTGCTGATTAACATAAAATGAATTTCAGGTTTCTTTACCTCCAGAGACCAATGTGTCTAAACAATATGCAGCTTTTTAGCAGGAAGTGAAACCTCCCCTTTGTCAGAAGGACTGTTCAGGAAAATATTTTGGCTGGGGTGTTCAGAGGCGCTATGGGATTTACAACACTATTTCCAAGTTGTTGCAAATTGAGTGCCTGACTCTGTAGGCTCTTTTGAAAATGAAACCCATCTACTTGTATCAAACCCTAGCGCCGGATAAAGGCATAGGTACCCTCTGGCTTGGAACAATGGTGCACAAAATTGGCTTTAAGCCTGGCCTGAGGAAACACCATTTAACTAAAGAAATCCTCTTCCCCAGAAGTAGGGATTACCAGAACATTAAATTTCTGACTATACTGTCAAAAGAATTGACAATGATATCTCCAGAGGATAGGGACTGGCTTCAAGAGTATTTGGGTTAATGGTTTCCAAAAGGAACAGTTAAAAAATTTACGCTAGTTCTATAGCCAGTATAAGTGAAAGCAAATTTTGAAACTGCTCCAATTTATGGAAGAATGAAATGGACTTGTAGTAGGTCCCATTTGCAGAAAAGTAAAATATGTAAGTTAGTTTTACTAGTTCCCGCATAACCTTTGAAGGCCTTAAAGAGTAGGTTTTGTTTGATCCTTTTGGTTACTCTTACAAGCAGCCCCAATGAAGATGGAGGTTGTATGGACAAAAGGAGCTCCATGGGTGGCAGAACTTAGAACCGTGGTCCTGAATAGGAGAAGTTGTTTTGGGAAAGGAACTATTTTAACAGTATAACTTGCATCTATATGAAGAGCTACTCGCACAGAGACAGTGTTTAAAGGCCTGATTTTTTTTCCCCATATACCTACCCACTGTTGCATTTTATGCAAACCCATGTAGTGTAGACCATTCTTCCAGTCTCACTTACTGTCTCTGAAGTGGGGCAAGCTATAATGAGAGAAGATGGTTTTGTCAGGTCAACTGTGACTGAACTTCTGCACAGGCATCACTCTTGTATTCTCTCTCTACCTTAGCTGATGCATTTATACCATCAGAAGTCTGTCATTATCTCAGAACTGACCCAAAGTGTAGGAGCTATGAAATTTATCCAGATGTTTTTCAGAAAACATTGGCAGCTCAGCTCAAGGTGTACCTGCATGTTCTGTACTTTCTTTTCAAACTCATCCTTCTCAGGGATCTCTTAGGAGAAAGAATTTATCTGGTTTCTCTTCACTGACTTCCATAGAGCTTTTTGGGGTGTGCGTGATCTCCATCGCTCTAAGTTGGAGGGACTTCAGAAACAGTAATAGATTTGTTATTCTCTTGCAAGGTTTGGAAGAACTGCTGTAGTGGGTCAATCTCACCTCAAGTCTTTCTTTCAGTGGTGGCAAACAAATACAGAGTGAATCTTCTGTGACAAATTCTTGTGGCATCTTCCAGTTG
>VYZV01029781.1:10848-43986 GCA_013401275.1 Pandion haliaetus | reverse complement strand
TCAAAAAGCTGTCACTACCTGCTGTGGCGCTAAACATATCAGGCACATGTTCTAAGTTTCCACTGGTTCCAGTATTGTAATATGTGGGTAGAGCAGCAGGTGCAGAGCAAGAGCAGTAACAAAATGGTTAAAACAATCTTTTAAAGCCAGAAAAATTCTAAAAGACCTTACTGCTTCATTTTGAATGTAAGTAAATGTTTAAAAGTGCGCACTGTGACTGGTAGGAGAAAAAATAACAAAAAGAAAAAGAAACAGTAAGATTAGTTATTGAAAAAACAACCAAATCATTAAAATACAAGGGTAACTGTATAAAAGAAATGATGTGTTAGGCCTTGGAGTTAAATGGTTCATTTCCTGATTCATTAAAACCTTCCTTCCTCAAGAATAACTGGCAATTGCAAAGCTCTGCCCTAGGGGGATGTTCGGGTAATAAAGGAGAAAGGATCCAGAGGCAAGTGAAGAAAAGAGTTACAAGAAAGTCCTCCAAAGGTACTTTGCTTGTTTACACATTCAAAAAGGAGCTTGATTGCTTTGCATTCACAACTCTGCACACACACGTAGAAAATACTGAAAATACTTAGGACTGCGTAGAGTTTAGAAAGTAGTTAGGCTAAATTTAATAGCCAAAAAAAATATTTTATTGGGCCCCAGAAGAGATCAAAAGAGCATCATGATGGTGTGTGCTGTCTTAAGGGTCTGAAGGGATGCCATCATACTGCTTTTTGCTGGTTCTATATGACTGAGGTTAAATATCTACTTTAAAAACTTTTACTTCTCTTATACAGCCCTTCTCATGTGGAAGTTGATCTCAGACCATTAAGCCAAGTAGATTATTACTGTTATTATGCTTGTGCCTACTGGGCAAGCTGAGGAATAATATGTGTAGGGCCATGCAGCTAAGGCAGATCCAAGAATACAAGGGGCTACAATACACATGGGTACAGTAGTAATGAGAATTATACTTTACATCAGTTAAACACCATTAAGACGTCATTCTAAAGAAAAATTAGGTCTTTCATCAGTGAAAGCAACACTACTCACCAATGATTATTCCATGTTAATGGTTTGGGGTAATCCATACTTTTTCCTTGTAGTGTGTTGAGATTGTTAAAGGGATTTAGGAAGCTAAAGCTGAAGTAGAACTAATGAGATACTATTGTTTAAAAGCAGATAAAATCTTGGCCTGAGTTCTTTTATTAGGCATTAGAAGTCAACTTCTGTGCTTAAGTAGCCCTTTTGGATCACACGGATCAATAACATCAGCTTTTAGACTTCGGTTGCCCTGTTTTCCGTTCAGTTTAAACTCTCAACTTCTGTCAGTGTTCATAAGAGCCATCCTGGAAATGTTGACAACAGTGGATGAGAACAGAGACATTCATATACTTTTGCAGGGGCCTGACCTCACTGCCTTCAGTGGGCTTTGGCTCAGGCTTATGAACATTTGCAGAAAACATACTGCACTAATCACCCAGCTCCAAGGAGAGAGTGTTAAACAGATCACACTGATTTTCTCAAGGTTTCTGGATTCTCCAGTGTGTCAGAAAACAAACCTTGAGGCTTCTTATGTGAGCAATCATTGTGTGTATGGAATGCGAAACTTTTCTAATTTGGGTGAGGGCAAGCTTAGTTGCATATACTGTACAAACACACACACACAAACACCATGTGGAAATAATAAATGTGTTTTTGATGGAGATCTTTGCTTCCTTTATTATTTTAGGATTTTGTCTGGATTTGAAACAATTGTTAAGAGCATTAGCTTCAGTCTTTCATTACTAGCATACTCATAATACTGACTTCACCTAATAAGGCAGCTGTATTCCTCCTTCTAACATACATTCAATTATTTATAAACATACCAGTTGTTCATACACAAATATGCAAAATCTAGAAAGCTAAACAGCCAAACTGAGATTAAGTAGTGCTCTTGAGTATCCTTCAGTTCTTTTAAACGTTGCCTGTTGTATTCAAATTTTGATTCAGATAAATTCACATACTGGAATTTATGAGTGGGGAAGTTGTCTGGTTTGTAAACTTTTTAGTCATACCGGTAGGCGACAGTTTCTGAGACAATGCTACCAGTTTTGAAACTTGGGTTCAAATTTAGTGTAGCTCCAAAGGTACATTTGTAATGTACGGCCGGCAGCTCATCTTCTCTATGCTTAGTAGGTGTGGGGTTGCACAAGATCCTGCGGCTGAACAGGAGGTGCATTGCCCATACCCTCAACTGCATGAAAAGTGGCTCTTTCTGGTGCTGGGAAAAAGTCATTTCCTACATGTTTTCCCTATTTGAACATAAGGAGTGACTAATATATTTAACCAAACCTGGCTAATATATTTAACTAAAATTTATTTTCCAGAAAAATCACACCACAGTTCTTTCAGCTGCATTTTAAAACTTCTTTGTAAAACACCTACCTCTAAAATGTAGTATTTCACTTTTGGTTGACTGTAACATTTAATTTCTTCTGAGTTGAACTTTTTTTCCCTTCCATTTTCCTTTTTGCCTCAAATAAAAAAAAAAATAATCTGTATTTCTGTCTCAAGCTAACTCAAAATAGTTCGTAAGTTGTCAGTGAATGAAAAGAATCACTTACTTGCCCAGCAACAATAATTGCTTATTCTGTAAAGTGCTTCAATAACTTTATGAGTGTGGAGGCCTTTACAAAGTGCCAGGGCTTCTATGATGAAAGACCTACTGATTTTTTTGCAGCTAATGGAGATTTTTCACTAGCACAGATGAGAACAATGTGGGCTTTTAGACATAAAATCATCCTTGGTCTATATGCAGTGTAGCACCCTCCTTCCGTTTCCTACCCGGACTCACCTGGGCAGTGGGCTATGGGAACAGCAGAGACCTGAACCTGGTTTTCCTATAGGAATGTATCTGAAATGGATGGAACAGTGGAACAACAAGCTCTTTAAAAAGTACCATGAATGATGCACGGGAGGTATAAATCAGATGTATACCTTCTATAAACCTGGTGTACAATACTCACATATAATCTCTACCTTTTGTACTTGGAAAGGCTTGGAGAGCCTTGAAGACAGAAGACGCTAAGTGCTGTTAACTGAGCACTGCTTTCCATCCACACACTAAGCATCCATTAAAGAAACTCCATACAAGGATTGGGGAGAAGGATGAAGCCCATTTTTAGGACGGGTTTATTTTTATCTTTTTTGGAAGAGTTTATCATCCCATTTTTTATATCTCCCACCAATGAAAGCTCAGAATGACTGAAATAGCACAGTGTGTTGGAGTGAATTCTTCCCCAGGAGACTGATTTTGTTTTATTATTGCTGAAGAGAGCAGGAATTTATTAAGCCTAGAAAAGTGGAGGAATTGGAACTTTCCTGCCAAGGTAGATGAATTCCCAAGCTGCTCCAGTCACTCCTGAGAAGCTCTTTTACTGACTTTCCCGTGTAAGGGAGAGGCACTATTTTGTCCATATTATCAGCTGACAAATAAAACAACCAAATTCAGAAAGGGGGAGTAGAGGGAAAAGTTGCTCAAAAATATATTTAAAGACATGAGCTTTCCTGGAGAGGAGTTTGTTTGGTGAGAAATGGATCTCTTGCTGCAGGCTCCAATTTAAACTGGCTGACCTAGAAGGAAGAAAGTGCCTGGGAAAGAAGCAAAAGCAAATAAATACAAAATAAAAAGCAAATAAAAAATAGGATTTGTCTTTCCCACTTTTCAAAACTATGTGGGTATGATGGGACTTTTCTGTCTTACCTCTTAGGGAGCCAACAGCTTTATGTTTGTGCATATCACGTAGCAAAGGGCACAACAGGAATCTATTACACAGCAGAGTGTGTGTTCCTCCTCCCTCACTGATGTATATTAATGATAGAAAAGTTAATTAAATCAGACAGTGTGTTTACCACTCATTCAGAAAATGGAAGTTTCTAAGCTTTGGTGGCCCTTGGTCAGATGGCAGCTATCTAGCTGGGTTTCTAGTCTCACTCACAGCTACAGCTCACTCCTCCACTTCCCCTTCTTGCTCTCCAGATTCCCAGTACTCGTGCATTTATCCTCCTCCTTGCCCACTGCCCCCTCCATCTATCTCTGATGACTCAGGTGTTGAAGCAATATGCAGCTGTAGTGGTGGTGGTGATGGTTATGAGGAAGGCAGAGCAAGATAAGCCAAGGCTGAGTGAAATATCTCCTCTTTGTAACATATAGGATTGGGGAATTTGTTTGGCTGTTAAAATGGGATGGTCTTGATCTTAAAACAAACCAGAAGTTTCTTCTAGATTTGAAGAACCTCAGAATCAAGTAATTTCCTTTTTCTTCACTATCTGGATCTCCTCTTTTGTCAAAAACATTTAAGAGACTATTCAATCACACTCAGATGGCATGAATTTTAAAGTTCTGTGTCTGTCAGAGAAGATGGGCACTCGTAATGCTTTGCACTGCAGTCAAGAGGTTGACAGGTGTTGCCACACCTGCACAGGCTTTACATTGCCTTGCTTGGGTGTGGTGATAGGGGAATGGAGGTTCAGGGAGAGGTTCACTGGGAGCTGCAGTTTTTTGGCTAAATACCACCAACCCACTCAGAGAGGGCCACATGGACATGGTCATCTCTGAACAAGCTGGATCAGGGATGTCTGTCTGATATGCAGTCATGCCTTTGAGTTGCAGTGATCCGCAGAGTTCACAGAGTCAATATCTGAATAGAAAGGCTGATTAGCATCCTACCCATTAGGCCACCTCATTTCCATCTGTGCAATGAAGACAGAACTACTGAGGCGGTAAAAAATATGTATATGTGGGAATAACAGCAATAGAGGGAGGAACAGAAGTGAGAGTGCGCTCAAGTACAGAGAAAAATTCCCCTCTAGTCCCCACTGTGCGTGCAGATTCTGGAAGGGGAAAGCATTGCTGTAAATTTTCACTGTCCTGCTCTTTATTAGGAAGCTTTGGTTCTCTGCCCAGTGGATATAACTGTTCCATATAAAAACCTATTACAGAAACAAAAGGGAGTTGATATCAATTGTTGCTTGAGGTTTCAGTGGCCCTTCACCTCCCTACAACTGAGCAGTGGCTAATATATGGAAGTTGTTTGGAAGCTAGGCAACCTTCTACCAGAATAATACATGAGACAGTGCTCAGGAAGGTGGTTCAGGAGTGTATCTGTATCCTACCTTGTGGCTGAGATGGGAAATAAAATTGCAATGTCTGCTTAGCTCCAGATTTTTTTCCTATACTCTGCAGCCTCAAGCCAGAACAGTGCTTTTTTTCCTTCCAAAAGTGATGTAAGATAAACCACATTCTCACTCTTCTATTGATATGAATGCTTGAAAATGACAAGAAAAGTGACTAAAAGTCAAATTACCTTGAAGACAAAAAAGGCTTGACAACTATTTGCAATGAGATTCAAATGCCCAGGAACACTGCTTTTCCAGGGAGACACTGATGTCACTTGACAGAAACCGAAACCTCATCCCAAGAGTAGCTCCTTTATGAAGGGTGGTGCAGGGGGCAAGAAGAGTTTCCAGCTAGCAGTAAGGATGTACATGCAAGGATCTGTGTTCCAGCAGATCACCAATCTCAGATGGGATGGGATGGCAAAATAGTGATGAGTGCTTGTCATGGAAATTGTTAATTGTTAACAAAGGCTTTTAACTTTTCAGCTGTTGCAAAATAATCCAAGCAATATTTTTGTTTATTGCTGGGAGGAGTCTTGGTAAGTGGCTGCTGTAATTCTTAATTCATTTTTAGAAGGAGTATGCTTTAAGATAGGTATCACTAAAGTAGAGATGGGACCCAACCGGAGTTTCATATCTTCCCTACTCCCAGAATGACGGGTGGTTTTGTTTTAGCATGTCTGCCCAGATTTGAACTTGTTTAAAACCCACAGTGGGTTTATTAAAATAATAATAATAATAAAAAAAAAACATCCAGGGGCCTCTTTTTGCTTGCTTTTTGGGTGCTGTCCAAAATGGCAGAGCTCTTGCAAGACCAGACTGCCTCCGAATGAACTTACAAGCTTTCCACTGTTGGGGCTGAATGTTGGCTCGGTTGTTCATGGGATGCTTGTGCTGACAGACCCAAACTTTAGTCTGGCTCCAGCCCCAGACCTGAACCTCTGAATTTTAACCAAATCCTATTCCAGACAGAAACTGGTACATTATTGTTTTGGCCCATTTTTAACATTTTGAAATGCTGCTTCATTTTCAGTGTAATGATGCTACAGGCCTACATTTAGCAAAGACATTTAGAAACATGTTTTAGCTGCATTAATTCAGAAAGACTTTCAAGCAGACTCTTATATTCAGGTTTTAGTATTTGTATTTTCTGATCTGTGTGCTTGATGAAACACCTGTGAAAAATAGTGTATGAAGATGACAGCGAGACAGAAAGTGATACCTTGCGTTTGTCCTTGGCTAGAGGTAATAAGGGAGCCCACAGGACCTTTGCTGTGATTTCACAGTAAACGACAGGAATTAATTTTGGTTTGTTTGTGTGGGTGTGCGTCTTTCTCTGCCCTTCCCCCTTCCCCCATTATTCCTCTTCCTTCCAGATCTGCAAAAGGAAGTATCAAGATGAGCATTTCTGCAGCGGTTGTTCAGACTTGCCCAAAATGTGTGTGACGGCGCTCTCCTACCCACACAGCCACTGGGGCATCGGTCCCTCCATGCCTCGGAGCCACGGTCGGTGCTCAAACCCCATCCTTCTTTCGCTCTCTGCCAGGTTGCCCATCCTGCTGTCTGGGTCTCAAATCCCACAGGCAGGGTAGAGAAGTTGGCCGGCCTGCCCTGCCAGCCCTGCTGAAGAGGACAGCAAGCCCCAGCCCAGAAACTGCTCCCAGCTCTTGGCTGCAGGGACGAGGCTCCCCGCTGCAGCATAAGCATCGACATAACTGATTCGCTGTCGACGTAAGCATCTTTTGCCCACAAGGTGAATATATACCTGTCTACCTTAGCTGTACATTAATACTCCTTTCTTGTGCCTACCATCCTTTTCCTTTCTGCATACAGGACCTAGCACAAAGGAGGCAAAATTCATGTTATTAAAGAATGAATGTATTCATTATGCATGGAGAAAAATGCTTTCTGATGGTAGTTAACTAGGTAGTTTATTGTCCAAGAACAGAAGCACCTTTCCATATAGACAAGATACCTCCTGGATAAATAATGCATTTTTGAAAGTTGCTTTTATTTGTATTACATGTTCCTAAAACTCCTGACAGAGACCCTATAATTTCAGGAATTAGTCCAGGCATGTAATAAGACCTAGTTCTTCTGTGGTTGATTTGTGGGCAAAAAAAATGTCACTGGCAGTCTTTGCGTGAAGACAGTTGGATAAGTACATAAAGTTATTCAATTAGTGTTGCTACGGCCTTTCATTAATAATTTGTGTGTGGTATTTTGTTATACATAATATTTCTTTTTCAAGATTTGGGGGTACATGACATCAGAATGGTTTTGCTGGTAAAATCAGACATAGCTGTGGTATTAGGAATTATTCTAGACATAGTTAAGTCTTCTTGTAGCTGTACTTGCTGCAATACACAGCTGGGACTGCTACACACCACAGAAGGCAAACAAGAATGGCTTTTCCTTAAAATGAGTATGGAGAGACTCCCATAGGAAATGTTTTTGTTTTGTTTTTTGAAATCTGTGTGTGGCATAGGAAAGGAATGGGTGGAAGAATGATAACAAGAGAGAGCATGTCTGTGAGAGAGATAAGATTGAAAAGGGCTGGTAAGCAAAAGTGCTCAAAGTTGAGCCCATGTTTGCAAAATTGTGCAGCCTTTAGAAAAGCTGATGCTCATTTAGTTGTGTAACTGGTACTGAGGTCCTGGAAAATCCAGCTGTCAAATTAGCAAGATAAGAAACTCAGTTTTAAAAATCCTTTAATAAGGATTCTCCCTTCTCTGAGTTAAAAGCTGTGAAAACAACCACAGTCTTGCTGGGCACAGATTTTGGGGTTTATTTCCTCTCTATAAAGAAACAATTTCTGACTCTGCTTTTCCAGTGATTTATACATGAGCCCCATCTTGTGTGTTCTCTCCAAAACATCTCACTGGCTCTGACAGCAAAGGGCTTCACAATGCTCTGCCTGCAAAAATCTTCCTTTCCATTAGCAACCCAGAGAAAACTAGAATGGGTGACAGTGACTGGTTAAATGACCAGCTGGCTTTTGAAGTACAATATATACATACATATGTGTGTGTGTTTATGTATATGTGTGTATTAAATACATATATGTGTATGCTTTACAACTGGATAGATATCCACCCTTCGGCTCTGTTTTCTATGATTAACCTATTAGCATTGCAATTATAAATACCTGGTAAATGTCTGCCTTTGATCTAACCGGCCTGTCACTCAATACTCTTTTAAACTCCAGATTTCCTCTCTCTTTTGTGACATTTGGCATTGTCTTCCTTCTGAATGCCTTCCTTGCTGTTCTCAGAAGCTGGCCAAAAAGCACTAGGAGGGTAGATTGTAGTATCAAGTACCACGCTCGAAGCTCAGAGGCAGCTGCCATGTTCTAAAAGGTCTCTTTATTCTTTGCAGCCACAGCTTTGCAATTGCCCAAATAACAAATATTCACTCCCCCCACCCCTTTATCTTCCATGGAAAAGAAATCCCCTAGAATAACAATAAGTTCTTCCTTCTTTCCAGCCTAGCCCAGTGTACATTAATACACCTTGTAATTGCTTGTCTCTATCGGTTTTAGTCCTTTGCCCTTTTTTGCTCCTTCTTTTTGTACTTCAGCTTCATCATTGATCCTATTCAGTCAATTCCCAGCGCTGAAATCTAAGTCCCAAATGCCAGCAAGAAATACTCAGCCATTCATGACAAATTGAATGACTCAATTTAAAGGGGAAGATAGCACTTCATCTACTGTTACTATTCACTGCAATAATCTCCATCACTCGTTCACTGGAGAAAGCAGCATGTCCTGGGTTCAAGTACAGACTATGCTGATGATCTGTGGCTTGAAAGGACTAGAAGGAGCATTGCATATGACAGGGAGTCACCTTTCTGTCTTTGAAGGTTTTTATGTATTCACATCAATACAATGGTCAACACTACTAAGAGCCCAGGAATGCTGTTCTGTTCACCCCCGCCCTGGCAGGATCCCAACCCACTTGCAGCAACAAGCCAAAAACTAAGTCAAGAAGGCTAAAATAGGGCCAGATCCTCAGCTGGTAGAAATGTGCTGTCAGTGTAAACACTTCTACTATAGGATCAATGAAGATTCAGGACAAAAAGCAAACTTGAGAATTTTAGCAAACGTTCCACCAAGGACAGCCTTGTTACATGGAATTACATGACCCACTGGCTTCCCGGTAGCTCCTGATGGTCTCTCCCTTTGGAGACTGTCTTACACAAAGAAGCCACCCACAGGATAAGACCCATCAGTGGTGCATCTTTTACACACGGGTTGCCAATGTTTCCTAGGCTGAACAAAACTTCTTTGTCAGCAGTTACTATTGTCGGAAAATGGAGTTTTCAGCTGAAGAAGGATGTTCGCAGGAAAGAGCCTGTGCTCATTGAATACTTTTTTTTTTTTAACTTTTCACAAGATAACCGAAAATCTCAAAAGTTTTCTCTGAAAACTGAAAAAAATCCATTTATTAGTAAATTTTGTCCACAGGGATCTGATTTTGGCTTTTCTCCACTGAAAATGTTCTTCTGGCAGAATTTGACTTGATATTTTTCAGTCAATGAAAACATTATTCCATTTTTTTCTTGTTAACAACAGTTAAAACATTCAGGGTTTTTTCCATGTATCATTTGTGCAGCTGCATAATCCAAACAGTTACAATATATGATTTGGTTTGGGTTTTGTTTTTCTCTGTTAACTTCATTAGCCGTAGCATAGTGGACCATAAATTCCCATTTCCACGCATTTTGTCAGCAATGTGACTATGTTGCATTACCAGAAAGTGGGCAAGGAGTGGAGATAAAATTATTTTGGTTACAAATAGCAATGCAGCACACTGATTTCCTGAACTGCGAACAGTTGCAAGAACTATTCAGGTTTGATGTCTTTTTGTGGTGGTATTATTCCCGTTAGAGAAGGTTATGTCTTGGTGGAGTAAATTCCAGCCTTTCTCCAGAACCAGCTGTCTACAGCTATCCAGCCCCCAGATGTTTTGCTCTACTGAGGAATATTAGGAAGAATGGGAATCAATTCCACATCATACCCTTGTTTTCCAGGTGATAGTCTCTCTCCAGGTCTTCTGATAGATCGTGGGTAGCCAGAAGACTTCTTTTTTTGGCTACCTGCTATTTTCCTTACTTTTCCTCAAAGAAGAGCAGATTATTAGAAGCCACATCTGCCTGCCAATTACCCAATCATAGCTCCCACTCAAATGCAGTTCTAGTTATTGCAAAGTGCAAGGAAGCAACCAAGTCGCAGAGCAGGAATAAATGCTAATGCAGACCAGGGCTCATCAGCAGCCTGTCCCCACTAAAGTCCAGCTCCCAGAGCTGCAGAGCTCGAGCCAGCTGAGTCTAGACGGTCTGAGCAGGGAGGGTTGGAGAGCCTCTGCTGTGGTGCATAGTGCCCTGAGATGCTGCAGCAGAAACTAATTTTATGAAGATTATCTTTTTTTTTAATGCTATGTACATCACTCACCAGGTTTCACAAAGGACCAGCTTTCAGATCTTACATTTCTGAATATTTGTTTTAAAAAAGACTTTGAAGTATACGGAATGATTTTGTGTTGCTTTCTAACTCCATGCTGAATCATCAGGGAATCCTGGAGAAGACTGACAGTCAACCAACCAGTAAGAGGAGGAAAGTCTGTTTTCCCTAGAGATTTCTTGTAGGTTTTGGTTTCTGCTGAGTTAAACACAACATGGAAATAGTCTTTTTCAAGGTACTTCACTATCTCCAGCCAGAATCAGGAAATTATACTTTGCAGGAAAAATGTATAAACATATATTAACTAAACTTTTTTAAAGATTCAGGAATTTGGCTTTTGGATTTTTACCAGTTTGTGTTTTCTCTAGACCAATCTTATCCTCTACATCTCAGCACAGTTATTCTCTATTTTGTGTAACTCAGAATGGCACCTGAAATGTCAGCAAGAGGTGTATGGATCTGTAGAGATCACACCACTGCAAGCCTTAATTTTTTATTAAAAATCAAGTCTGGATGAGAAATCACAGAATTATAGCACGCTGTTCAAGAACCCTGCTCTCTTGTTATTTTTTCTTATTTTCCAGCTTTTGGGGTAGATAGACACTGGTCACGTTTGACAGCATTATTCTACCATCGTAAGGGCTGGAAATGTGTTTATTTATTGCAATCCTAAGATTTTTAAATAATGTTGTATCTCTGTTTAGTCATAATAAAATCCTGAGATAAAATGCCATCGGTATATTTGCAGCTAACATGAGGCTCAACATTTTAATTTTTGCTTAATGCAAAGGCACCACTTTTTCCTGAAAACTTCAATTTTTCCCCTCTGAGTTCAGAACTGAGATGAAATTCATTTAGCTCCCTCGAAGATAGCTAGCTTGCTATTCCCATCTAAAAAACTGAGACTGCGAGTCAAAACATCTATACTGAATTACAGAAGACATTCCTCAATGTGAAGTCTTGTTTCATGTTGCAGCTCTGTGCAAAAGGGGAGGAGAATGGCTGCCTTTTGAAGGTGATGACCAAATTTCTTTTGATCTGTTTTTAAGAGTACAGGACTTGGTCCAAAGGCCATCCTCAGGCATCGCAGGCATGACCAACAAAATACTGCTTCAAAGGGTGTAGAAGATAGAATTATAGCATTGCTTCATCTCTCTATACACTGAATTATGCAGGAATGGTTTGCTAAAACTCACTTTATGCCATCTTTAAATTAAAAATAAATACAAAAGACGGATTATTTAGCAAGCTAATTGAAGGATTTTCTTGTGGGCAATTCCTGTGTATACTGCGCTTTCTCTTTAGCTGTTTTTGAACTTTAGGCAGAGTATTACAGATTCTTGAATACAGGACTTGGAATGACTCTCTTCTAATCTTCAGGGTTGGTTTCAAGGCCTTCCCAAAACATCTAACACAGCTCTTGCACGGAACCTGTTAACATGTGGTGGACATGATGCCTATGTTGAAGGATACCCAGCTTGATGGACAGAGTCTGACTGATGGAGATTCCAAAGCATCCCTGATAATCTGTTCTAATTTGGTCATATATAGGGCTGTTAATATCCAGCTACATTGGCTATTCTAGCATTTAGATGCATTATCTTTGTACCGAAATAAAGCTGTTTAGATTGTAGTGCTCCTAAGCTACCAAGACTTACCCCTTCACAGAGAAGAAAGTCATTGTGCCTGAAAGATTCCACTAATCTGAGTACTGAAAGCCAATCCAAACATAAAAACTTTAGGAAGAATTTCCATGATTTATAATGAAACCCTTCTTGCAACCCCATAGTTGAAGTTATAGCATTCTCCACATGCCACAATCAGCATTATCTCATATCATCAGGATATTATTTTTCTTAGAAATACTTACGTATTGTCTTCTGAAGTGGTCTGAACGTGGATTGAAACAGCTGCTTTGACAATTTCAGTTTCAGCAAATTCTGATATTTCTCATGTGCAAAATCTTCCCTGTTGCTATTGCCATCCTGTTTATCACAGCGGCTTGGTCTAATAACTCGTAATATGTAGCATTCATTAGGCCTCAAGGAGCTGCAGCAAGCTGCTTTAACACAGTGTGCCTTTTGTAGGGCAAAAGCTAGGGTCTCAGCTGGTGTCTACTGAGTTAGAAACAATTAGAAATGCTTTAATTGAAGTCAACAGAGCTACCTAAATTTACCCCATTTGAAAAGCCAGCATACACTGAGCAGCACTTGCAGTTAACAGGACTCAACTGCTGCTTATGACTCATGTGCAGACTGGGAAAATAGCGAATTTTTAAACAATATCCCTTTCTGTGTTGCAAGCAGGTCAAATGCTGTCCCATTTTTACGATCCAACAGGGAGACGGAGTTTAGGAACGCAGAAAAGCGCTAGAAAAAGAGTTACAGTTGAGGTCACATTTTCATACCCACATTATTGAACTATACCTTTGAAAGACAAAAGAGCAGGAGATGTCCTAACATGTAGTTGTTGCTTAATGATTGTGTTGTCGGTCTGGAGAGGGCGGAGTGGCAGGTTGCTTAACAGTTTTACATTTTCCCATGGTATAATACTGGTGATATGGTTAGCTATAATTAAAGGGTTATATAAATAAGCCATTGGGAAACAAATTAATTTATTTCCTTGGTGGGGCTAGTTATGTAATTTGGGGCTTACATGTTGATCTGCTTTCTCTTTGAAGCACTCAGCCCCCCCAAACCTGGTCCTCCTCTCCCAATTGTTTTAAAATAATTTCAAAACACGTCAAAGGAATGCAGATGTTAAATGTGCTGCAGCTTGAACTTCCTTGAAGCAGCAATGCCCTTAATGAGAAAAAGCTGGAGAGCAGAGTGAGACCTGGCTTGTAAAACAGTTTTATGGTATGTTTATTACTTTATCAGAAAAGGCCTTCGAACAGACAGAGCGGAATAGCACATAACACAGGGGAGATGCCGGTGCCAGTGGGCCACTTCTCCTTGAGAGCAGCATCCCCCCCTTGCAGGTAGTGGAAGAATCGGTCACTTTATCGATTTTGGTGATGCTCAACCTTTCTGTGTTTACTAAGGATCTGGCCCAGTCTTGGGGATGGCAAAAGGAAGGCTAGGCTGGTTCCTACCACAATCAGAGAAATTACCCTTTTCCAAGGAAACAATAAGGTGTCATTAAAAGTCCAGCTTAAAAAAACAAAGCACAACACTAAGTTTTCCTCTTATGCCTGTGTTTCTTTTATAAGCTTATAAGTAACATCATTAAGGTACTTGCCATTCTCTGAGCAAATCCTTATTTAATCATGTAATTTTTTTTGCATTCTCTTCCCTAGAAATGTAGAGCCTTAAGCATTAGAAATTTTAAAACAAATTCCTAAGTTTAATTTTGCATACAAAGCTGTAGTACAGAAAACAAACAATTTCCATGAAAGCTATTTGTACTAATAGCCATACTAGTTTCCTGTAATAGATACCATTTTGGCTTCACAAGAAAAAGAAAAAGAAAAAAAGAGGAAAAAGTAGCGTTAAAATTTCTTGACATAAAGACCATGGCTACACTTCAGACAACTCTTCCAGGCCCCAGCTGTGATATTCAAACAAGCATCACCAACTGAAGGGAAGTGTGCTTCTGTGATATTTCTGGTGTTGAATGAAAAGACATAAAGCATTAAATTATTTATGGAACACGCTCTGATACCTTTCATCCTCTGACATACATGCCTTGTTATAAAAGATCTCAACCCTAACATCTTGGACTTGCCATTGTGGAAGACCCTACTAGCAGAGGGGGAAAGGCAGTGCTGATTTCTCTTCCGTTTCGATTTTAAGATTTCTAGTCTCAGGACAATTCCAAGTCCCAGTTGGCTACAATAATTTCCTTTTAAGCTTTTGCTTAATGTAGTGCAGTAACTTCACAGCATGTGCCTTAGGAGTGAACACCAACCAAAACTGCTGATCGTGTTTATCTTACACTACAGGGAAGCCACTGATCAAAGCAATGTATATTTTAATCAAAACTCTTCCCAAAGTGGCAGCTTCCACTGCCAGCACACTGCCAGTGTGCCTCTGCTAACACTGCAGAAAGAACAAAGAAAAACAGTTCTCCCAATTAGCAACAGTCTGGAGGCAAATTTAAAGCCATCCAGCAGAGCTTCACATCACTGAAGTGGATATCAAGTTGAAGAGTAGGATAAAGTTGGGCTGGGGCCCAGAGTGTGTTTGTCTCTCTCTGGTGGATTTTGAAGGGAGTGAAACTGGATGTTTGCTTATATCTAAGGTGTCTATCATTTTAGCATTTGAAGATTAATGGCTTTGATTTTCAAATCCTGATCACAGACTGCAAAGAAGAGGAGGAAATTATTGAGAATTAATTAACAGGACTATGTTGGGTCCGGCTTTTCTGTGGGGGTTTGATTAGTTGTTGTGGAAGCTTCCTACTGTTTGCAGTCAGTATTGGATTAGGCACTCTGTATGCAGAACAAGAGGTACAAAAGTTCAGTCCCTTATTCTCCTCTGACTTTGTAGTACAGCCAGGCACATAGCTTTGGTGGCTAAACTTGCCAGTGTTCAGAAATCGCCTTGACCAACTGTTGTCAGTAAAGAAGTTTTTGGCCAATTCAGCCCAGCACCCTCCTGAAGCTAAGCCTAAGCAGCCCTGTTACTCCCCTGACTGGGTTTCCAAAAGGCATCATGGGAATATGCAGAAAATAGGCAGAGTGTCAATACTGGAGTGAGGGGAATGACGAGCTTTTAGGCATTTGAAGGGATGAGATTGGGATGTGTGAGATCAGAAATAGTGGTTTCCTACAAAACTCGCATGTAAATTTAGACAAATTTCTTAAACTTGCTGTCCTTGATACTCAAAATTACATAAACATCTGCATTAATCCATTTATCTTAAAGAAACTTAACTTTAATCATACTTAACTTCAGTCACACTCTAGTGTCCCAATTATGCTAATAGCATTCAAGTACATACTTGAGTGTTTCACTGACTGATGTTCTTCTGAATTACAACTGCTATTCCATGTCTCCCATTTTCAGGGGTGTTGTACTTCCCCTGGAGGAGGAGAACAACATAATGTGGCTGAGTAGGAACTACAGGATTGTTTACATTTGTTAAATCTTGTTCGGTACTTTCAAGAAACCGGCCTTCTCTTGAGGTGTAAGGGCCCCTCTTTTCCTCTTCTTTTTTTTTTTTTTAAGGTCATGTACAGAAAATGATTTTTAAATAAGCCACAGAGTTTTTTCTTAAAAAAATCTTTTGTGATTGGGCAACAGATTGTGGATCTTCAGTTGAAAAACTGAAGTGTTGTTTAAGTTACTTCTGCACGAAAATAAAAACCTGTTTTGAAATACTAATCTTATGCTCTTTATTTGCACTCTTGAAACTTAAAATGACTTTAATGTTTTTATTGAAAAATCTGGAAAATAAAACTGCTCTTTGTCTTAGACGTTATGGATCAGGTTTCAGCATGGACTGAATCTTACTGCTGACCTTTGAACCTCTGAAGATGCTGCTGTGCGTGGACTCCACATGACTCTCCTCTTACATGAAGAGTAGCATTGTAAGTCATATATATGATGTGTTTTTCTATTCGCTGTTGAGAATCTGCTTGCAAAGGAAGGGCCAAAAATATTTTGAGCAAGCTTCTATTAGTTTACATAGCTGATTAAAACTTGAGGCGCTGGTTCTGTGTTGAAATAGTATCTGCTATCCATCACAACAGCCTGTCTAAGCCATAGGGTAAATCACCCTTTTGGCAGCCATATTGTTAAAACTGAGCTTCACACTGAGGTCAGAAAATAAACTGAAGACGCTCTGAGGAAATTTTTGAAGACTATATGTAAACTCAATATCTTTATTATTTCTTACTACAGCTGACTGGGTCTCTGGTTTTATATGTCGGTTGAAACAACAGCACCAGCAAGTTAGCTGCTGCCGACTCCTTGCTATCGCACACGAGGAGCCTGCTGGGGCAGTGAGTGGCAGTGTGGGCTCTCTTGGCAATTTCCAATTAAATTTGAACTTTTGATCTTCTGACCTTTGTAAGGGGGTGGTTTTTAAATTCACAGCAAATGCTGCACACCTATTAGCCATGGGCAGATGTGACAGTGACACAGATGAGCCGTTGCCTTCCTAAGAGGTAATTATCATGTGCTTCTCGTTGTGCAGGCAGCAGGCAACATGAGAAGATGCATCCTCAGAAAATATTAGCCTTGCAAGATGCGTTATTGTCCGTCAGCAGTAAACAAGACTCCCTCTGTGGAGTGCAGGTAGGACAAAACTGAAACAAGGCAAGAAGAAAAGCAGCAGAAGAAAAGCCATCTCATAGAGCTCCTTTTAACGTGCAGCACACCAGGGAACAAATGGGTACTGATTATGATGAAATCTTTTGCTTCCTGTGATGCTTGGCATTCCTTAATATGTATTGATGGCTTTGAATTGCTCTCCTCCATTGCAGCATCAATGAGTAAATAGGCTGAATGTTGCCAGGTTTTCTCATTTGAACATGATCCTTTTTAACCTGTCTGTCTCCCTTTCTTACTCAGAGAACATTTTGCTTTCAGATGCTGCATCAACCCAAGTCTACAAACAAATGATGCTTGCTATAGAGTCCCATCAGCCTCAGCAGGACCTGCATGGAGTCAGCTATGTATCGGTGGTGATCACCAGGGTTGCATGACCTTGCACAAGTGAGAGGTGGACTCTGTACAGGGAGATCTGTAGAACAAGCAAATGCTGTCCTGATATGCCACAGGGGAGAAGAGCTCAGCACCTAGTGAACTTTTTTGCAGTGGAGAACCTGGCAGAAGTTGTCATACCTTGTAGATGACATCTTCCTGCGGCAGGCTCAGGTAAAAGATTAGGACCCAAGCCTTCAGACATGTCCAGTAGTTCTGAATGCTGTAATGTTTTGAAATCAGTTTGCCAGATGTGGTGAGCCACACAAATCTGAAATAACCTTTCCTCTTTATTTCCTCGAACATAGTACAGGTCTTCTCTCATTTGCTTCCTTGAATTTTCCAAGAGTTCCAGCCTGACACCACTGTTTTTGTACCAAGGGGTGCCTAGAAAATATAGATGTACTAAGTAAGTATGAAACATTTCTTATATCAAGAATATTTTCAAGTGACAGCTTTTAGTATCTGTTCCATTTCGCCCTGTCCTGTATCTCCAGGAGAATCCCACACCAACTAAAACATTGATTTATTTAAAATACAAGTAATGAGCTTTCTTTGTCCTCTGCTTCACGCTGGAAAATCCCACCTGATCCCTAATTAACAAATTGATTTATCAAAACTATAACTAATGACATCCCTTTGTCCTTTTCTTCCAGCTGCAGAATCCCACCTGATCCCAGATTATCACATTGATTTATTTAAAATTAAAACATATGCATTGCATAGTTTCTTTATCATGCCTCTTGGTGAATGCCTCAGGCATATGTTCCAAGTCAAGTGCTGAGGCTCTGATTTTACCGCTCACAGATCAAATACCTTAAGAAAAATATGGTTGTTTAAAATGCCACATTGTACCCCTAGGTGTTCAAGTATTGGAGTGTTCCTGCTATTAAGGTCAATATGAAATCACTGGTAGTAACTTAGAGGATCAGCCTTGCCAATCACATTCTAACACATCACTTGAGCACATGTTTGTCTTCAAATACTTGGGTCAGCCCACGGGTGTGAGTGGATCTCTGCAGGTCACTGTTCATAAGTCCAGCGCACCCAATGTTTTGCTAGATAATGGGTTTTGTTGCTAAGCACTGCCCATGTCCAGTGGTGTTCCTGCCTCACGCAGAATAAGCAGCCAAGAAGCATCAGCCAGAATGGGGGGAGCAAAGCAGAACTTGCATGCCAGGGCTGATTCACCAGGGGCTCAGTCTCTTGTAAACAGCTTACGGCAAGTCTAGCACAGTTTGGAAGTGTGTGTGTGTATAACAAGAGCTCACAAATACCAACCATCAACAAGATCTGACCTTGGACTTGCACTGATATGAATATATCTGCAGGCAACATGAGGCCATTACATCCCAGTATGTAAACATTGAGGTATCTTTGGCCCTCTTCCCTGTGGTGTTCTGCAAAAACAAGCAGTGGGCCACTTGCTGTAGACAATGCCTTCAGAGAGAGGAACTGAAAAATAATGGGCTGTTTTAGATGAAGCAAGACAGAAAGACATGGTCTCTGGCAATAAAGACAAGCAGTCACAGGTCAAATGAACTTCTTGCATCAAAAGGAATGGCAGAGAAATATCCCAGTTTAGTGTGCCAACCAGACAACCTCCTTGTAGCACGGTGCAAGTAGGAGGGCCCCGTCCCATGTCGATAGCTGCTCCAACACGCATCTCCTTTCTCCTCTGAGCTGGCCCTTCAGTCTTGCTGTTTCTCTGGGCAAGAAAAAAGAAAATCGGACTGAATTCAAAAGGAAAGGAGTGCCCAGAGGCTACTTGTCCCTTCCCCTCACAGACCCAAGACTGACAAGGCTCCCACGTAAGCACTGGTAACCCTACAAGCTCTTGCAGCTCTTTCTGAGTGGCGTGGTGTAGGTCCCCCAACAGCAGTGCTATGCAAAGCAGTCATGCTCAAAAAGGCACCTGAACAAGAACCAGCACCTCTGCAAAGGAAAAATTTGAAGCAGTGTATGAGATAAAAGATCTGAGGTGTCAGCCTGCCTTACAGGAAGGCTCTCAAATTTTGGCACGTAGGCCCATGCTGAAGTTCATAGTGCTCTAGTGTTCCTTGAGGAGGGTTGGTGGTCTCTCTAGGGTGGCAATAGTCTGCATTTGTCTCCCAGTTCCTAACTCAGATTTCCAGAACAAAGCTATAGTATGTCTGGCTCCATGACTTAATTGAATGGTAAGCCCTTTATTTCACTTGGCCAACACCTCCTCTGGCTACCATCCTAATAGCTACATTTCTTAGTTAATGCTATTGACCTTCTACATATCTCCCTTCCAGTCTCCTAGACCCTCACAGGTTTATTTCTTTAACATTTGTAGCTGTAGTCCTGTATGCAGTTGTGTCTGCATGCAAGAATACAGCCACACACATCAGGCAAAAATGACACAGTTTAAATATAAATTAATGAAAGGAGGAAAAGGAGCTGAAATAGCATATTTTCACCTTATCTGCCACATTGCTTAGCACTGTTTGGAGCAGATGAGGCCGCGCATTTTAATTCAGAGCATGCAGAAGAGTGGCATCTAGCTGCTTAGCCTTTAAAATGTATTTTTTCCTAGTCCCTCCCTGAAAACAATGTGCACACATCATAGATCAGATAGGAGGGAATAGAGAAGTTCCTCTTTTCATACAGGGACTTTAGACACCTGAATTCCCATCACATTTGTCTTACAACATTAGGGCTTAGCCTCCATCTGCCTGCACGCATCCTGCCATGCTCCCAGCTAGCCCTTCTGGCAGGCAGCTTTTTCAATGGAAAAAATGGTGAAACCAAGTGCTGCCTTTTGCATATAATAACCCTGTGATGAGCCAACTCAGAGACCCAGGAGCCCCGGATCTGCAGCTTCCTTGCCTCGGGGGTTCAAACCCACATCTCGTCCCAGGTTATGGGCTAGGCTAGGATGGGTGTTTTTCCCAGCTCCATCATGAGCTGTGCCATTGTGCTGAAAGAGATGAATAGAGCCGAAAGGAGAAAGTAATCATGGGTGATGAGGGATGCTGTCTGGGAAAGGAGGTGCAGGAGACACCTTGTTTTTGTTTCTTCTCTCAGACTGCTTCCATATTTTGTCTGAAGATGATTATGTTTGAAATTCATAACAATTTTCTGGAGAAAGGACCTTTCCTCTCCAGGCAGCTAAAGTCAATCCCGGATTCCCTTCTCTTCTCCATGAGACCTCCCTTCCTTCCTGTACAGCCCGAAAACCTCAGGAAGAAGATTGCAGGTGCTACCAACAGACAATACCTGTACATAGCCAACACGGACCCTCTCAGATGTTTGAATTTTCACCCCAACCTCTTTTACTGGGTGTGGGATACTTGTCTGTCATCATGACTAACAAAGAGTAAGTTACCGCTAATTAATCTCCAAAAGCATGAAAGAGACCATCTCTATGAAAATTTCTGTTTCATCAGTCTTTCCCCCTTAACTTCCATCTCTGTATTCGTCTCACAGAAATGAATTACACAGAAAATGCTAAAGGAAACACATGATTGCCAAGCCAGTCACTCCAGGTATATTATCTTATTAATCTTAATTGACATTTCCTTGTTTGTCTCTCTTATTTTTCCTCGCTGCAGCTTTGCATAGACTTTTTTCTAAATTCCAGGTGATAAGTCCAGAGGAAGGCACTGTTTATTATCTAATGAACCGCATCTTAGTGGGAGGTTGCTTTGAGGGTATTTGATACTATAATATCAAAGAGAAAGTGTCCAAAGGAAACCGTAAGGAATAACCAGTAGCTTTAGAGTAATGAAACCTTGAATTTCTTCTTACCTTTGTTTCTAGCAACTCAGTTCCAAGAATGCGTTGTCTTTATCAGATGTTAGTTCTTTAAGATCAACCTCTGTTTTCAGCAATGGTCAGTATCTGACGCCTAGCAGGAAAGTATATCCCTGCCCTGTTGGCAGCATGTATCTAGGTGATATTGCAAATCTCAACAATGGCAAAAGACAACTTTCTTCTCACCACAGTGGTTTACAACTGAAAGCTGTTTCTTTTTCTCTTTTTGCCCAGCCCTAAAGTCAGACAACATTTTGAGACAAAATTTTCTACATGAAAAATTGCTTATCGGAACAGATTTTTAACTTATTTTCTGGTTTTATGTAAAAAGGGAAATAAAATCTCCAATTAGAATTAATTTTATTTAGAAATTGTATCTTGGTACCTGAACTGTAATGCTCTCCAATGGACCAAACCTCTACCCAGATTTTGACAAGAAATACAAACTTTCACAGTTTAAATAAGGCACATGTTTCAATTTTGCCTTGTTGTTTCAACCTCCCTAAAAATCAAAGAAAAACATTTTTCAGCCAGTGTGTTTAGCCCCAGTAATACTGCTACAACGATGTAGAAAATACACAATTACATTCCCAGCCCTCAAAGCTTATTCACTGTGAGACAGATACACTTCAACTCCAGAAACTAAAATTGCTCAAAAGCCTGGAGTCATTTGGAAGAGGGAGTTCCCCTATGCTGAACAAATCCTTTATGTTACCACATCAGCGGTGATGAAAGCACATAGGCAAAGCTGTGCTTAGCAAATTACTATGTCATATAGCTTACCTTTTTTGGTTCCACCATGTTTAAGCAGGCAGCATATTCTTCTTGTCTTTGGAAGATTCAAAAAGAAAGGCTCTTTATTCCACTGTTAATACTCTCTTTGAGCTCAGTGAACATTTTTGGAATATGAAGGATATTCTATGTAGTCATTTAACGTGGTTCCAAAAAGCTGCACCTGAATACTATGGGTGAAAGTAAGTTTCACACGCTTACTGGGAACAGGGATAAGGAAATGCCATTTGCACTGGTAGAAGAAGTAATTTGTGCATCTTCAAAGCTTGCAGAAATGCTTGCTTGTCTTTATAAATTGACTATACTTAGAAACAGGTGTGTCAAAGCTGAAAAAGCTACCTTTGGGAAACAAACCAGGAGATTTGCTTGGTAACACTACTTGTAAGAACCTTTGGGATCTCTGTTCAAGGATTGCCTTCAAGGTCAGCTTTCTCTTTCACATGTATTTCTTCCACTTCACAGGTATCTGCATAAGCTCTATCTCTGTGGTATCTGAATGCTTAACTATATTTTTAGGAAGTATGCTCATTTTCCAAGTGGGAAAACAGACCACAGTAGTCTAGATACCTTGCTCACAGCTGGCTGGGAGTTGTGTGGTGCAAACAAGAACTGAGCTCTTAATTTCTAGCAAAATAGCCTTCTGTAATGTCAAGGTAGTGGAAGAGAGAAATCTCCGCTACTGCATTATTAAGAGATGTTAGGAACTATGGGAAAACAGTAAATATTCATGCAGAAGCCTTTATTTTCTGTGCTCATATCCATCAGGACTACAGATACACAAAATGCCTATATCTACATATCTCCTTTGGAATAATGGTCGTTTCATAGGCGTAACTATTTATCTTCCCACAGGCCTAATATCAGTAAAGTAGTTAAAGATCCTCAGATACAAATTATTTTCTGTGAAAGTATAATGAATAAGCTTCTCTAGTACAAAGGATGTTAGGTTTCATTAAGCTAACTGGACAAACTGGTCTATCATCATCAATATACTAAATAGGGGCACATCCCAGTGTGTTTCCAAAGCTACATTTAGTTTTTCCATCTTGTATTTCTCTGGAAAAACAAATGAATGCAGAGTAATAATTCTCAAGCCAACACCTTCCTGGTGGCACCTTCTCTAAAGAACCAATAAATCTACTTGGCCTTCTTGCAGATGGTTCAGCTTTGTGAGATAGAGCTCTGGACCTACTCATTGATGATTCTTGACATTGGGCCCTCTCCCTCAGTAAGAAAAGAAACTTTCTTCCCCAGAAGACTTTATAACTGAACCCAAGAAAGCTAATCAGTGCCTTTCATGGGAGGGTAAAGATCCCTTCTAAGAGGGTTTATTAGGGTCTCCCCAGTTATTCAAGAGCAAGCAAATCACATCTCTCTCCAGAGAATCACAGGGATGTTTCCTGGTAGTAGATGTGCTCTGACGTTCCTTACCAGCAATAAAAATGTGACAGGGTCTGGCAGAGGACTGCTCTAGGACACTTATCTTTGAGGAATGTCAAAGAGCGAGTAGGGAACTTGTGCTCTTTCAGCAGGAAAAGACGTTTCTTCATAATCAGAGGGTAGAAAACAGTTCCATTATATTCTCTTCTCATGTTTTGAGCAGAGCTTTGACAAAGGAGTGGATTTGCCCCAGAGCAGTTAAAACCAAAATCCCAAGAGATCTACTCCACAGGCATTTTCCTGGCATTCTCTGACATGCAGATGACTGATAATATCACCATAACAGCTGTTATCTCAAATGTTTGCCTCCAGGCGAATTAAAAGTAAAGAAAAGCCAAAACACTTGAAGAGATGAATATAGAAGGCATTTGCCAGTCATATACTGGCCCTGGATTGCCTGCTGTCAGGGGTAAAATGAAGTATGTTTGCTTTATAAGAATATTACAGAGCTGTCATCCTTGCAGCTCATATATGTAGAGCAATGAAGAGCAACTCCATTGCCAGAACTGAAAGCAAAGGTTTTTTAACCAGAATCTGAAACATCCTTTCTCAAGAATATGCTTGAGCCTTGCTGCCAGGGAGCAGCAAGAGCAGGGCTGACCCCAGATGGGGGCCAAGTTGGTGCCCCAGGGGGACCCCCATACAAGCAGTATATGAGCACAGCTGGTGCAGACATAGCAAGTGGATAAACTAAGTCCAGGGCCCACCCTGGGGGTCCAGCCAGGAGCAGCAGGAGATGGGGTGGGACAAGCATGAGTCTAAGTACAGGTAGGCTCCAGCCATCATCTCTGGACTCTTGGATGAGCTCTTTTGATGCAAAAGTTCTCAACTGGGAGACGCTGCTTGCACAGACTCCTCCCAACCAGCTCCTGCAGTGGCATGCTGGTTTTATAGGGGGACCCACATAGCTAGGTGGTGCAGCCTACAGTGCCAAAATATATATACCTTGGCATTAGGTGTAGGACTGAGCTAATATACGTGTGCAGTTTACTGTTGGGTAACTTGGAGGGCAGGTAGAGAAACTTGAGTCTACATGGATCTGTGCTCGTAAGGGATGATGGTTTTTCTGGAGATCTGGGGGAATTGTGATTCATCTGACAGGGACCAACAAGCTTCTGAGGTGATGTGTCAGCTTGTGGAGATGGGGTTTTCACTCTAATTAGTTAACATCAAGCCTGCAGCTGTTTGCTGCAGCCACAGATTCTTGAAATGTCCGGTCTGTGAAATGTGTAAAAGATCAAAGAAAGTTTTCTGGACCAGGCTGAAGTCAAAGCCACTGAGTGCTATTGTCAGAGCTGTCAGTGAGAGAATTAAAATATGACTAGCAATAACTAAGCTATTAAAGATGGAGTAAGAAATTAAGGGCTATTGCTTTCAGTGTCCTAAGAACATACTGACCTCTACAAGAGAAAACCGACACATTCGTAGGAGGTTCTAATTCTGGACCATACCATATCTCAGTAAAACTTTGCCTTTATAAAAAATAACTCCCAACTGGATTGTTACCCATTTAAATTGTGTCCACATGTAACAAGCCTGGCTTTTGCATACTTCTGACAACTCTGGAAGTAGAATTACCACAGAAATCTGCCATATTTTAGTGGGAAGGGGGTACTACTAACTATAAAGCTCATATTGAAAATCCATCTGTCTTCTGATTTGAGGCTAAGGCAGGCCAAGAAAGCCACATGGGCCCTAGGAAGAGAAGTACCAGGGGAAGGGGAAGAGAAGGTCATCTTGGTTTTGTTGGAGAGGGAAAATGAAAGCTTTACAGGTGTTCAGGGAATAGGAACTTCACCATTCCACTGATGCCAGATAACTGTCTGTAACTGGGATGTTATTTTAATATTCAAACCTTTAGCATAACAGAGTGCTAACCATGGGATAAAAGATGTCCAGGAAAGGCTATGAATTGTCAAGATTTAAGATTAAATTCAAGAAGCAGCAGTATAGATAAAACAATGGAGAGGAAGTTAGCAAATCCTGGTTCGGCTCCTGCTCCTGCCCATGGTTTTGAAAATGTCACTTTTCTCCTTTGTATGCATGTTTCTCAAGCCTTTAGCATCTGGTTTGCATTTGTAGCAGATCTTCCCACTAAGGGCACATCTCCATGAGCATTTTCATAGGCTCACAGAAGGGGTTAGTTCAGATCAGGAGCGCGCTTTGGAAGTGAACTTCCCATCACCCCTGCTTACAGTGCCTGGGTTCACAGGCAGAGCAGGGCAGAACCTTGTCCCACTGCCCCAGGCACTGGGCACCTCCGTGGGGACAGGGACTGGCCAAGGCAGGGCTGGCGAACTTGAGTAAATGCCCACAAAGTCGAGTGTAGCCTGGTGACAGGCCACACCTTTAAATATCTTTTGTGTCGCTGAAGCCTTTTTGAGAACCAAAATGGACCCATGTGGTCTGAAACGACAGCCGGGGGACCTGCCCTGGGAGCAACCTGCTGAGCATCACCTCTTCTCAGTCCTTCCTGTGAGTGGTCCCTAGGGACTCGCCAGGAAGGAGCACTTCAGTGAAAGGCACTTCTGGGAATGACATTTTCTTTTTTCTGCCCCAAGAGTTAAAATTCTTCATTGTAATTCCTGAGAAGTGATCCAGTCTAAAAAAATCCTGGCGGTGCTTACAGGGGTAAGAAAACAATCATGGTGGAAGTTATGTAAAACAAACAAAAAACTTGGAAAAGCTTTAAATTCAGGAGTATGAAATTCTGGACATTACCAGCATTTTGTAAAAATGCCCTGACATGGTTTCTTGCAAAAGTGATTGTGAAACTTTGGGTAAACTTAGGCCATTGGACTCTTTTGGTTGGAAATAATACAAAACTCTGTGGTTCTTACTTTTCATCTGCCAAAATTAAGGAAACAATTGTACTGTGTTCCTTGTAAGTGTTAGGAATTGCACTTTACTAAGTAAGACTCAAATAAGTTTTAAGTAGAACTAGAAAATTCTACTCTCTGGTTGTTAGAAATTTTGAAATGTATACAGATTCAGTATGTGTCTCTGCTATATTCTTGTGATGACTTCTGGTAAATATTTGAACTGATGGGTCTGTAACCTGAATGAATAGAGAATTTTAAAACATATATTGCTGAATATTATGGAAAACACATACCATAAGTTTGCTCAAACTCTAGCCTGCCTGCTATTTTCACTGGAAGCCTTGCATAATATTGGAGGCGCTAACAAATTGTAGCTCTCAAAATTACAAGCAAGATGCCGTTCCAGGTTAAGGTAATTTGGGAACAAAGTCATTGGCATAATTCATTGTAGTATATATAAAACTGTAATGGGGAGAGTAAAACAAAACTTTCTTCTCATCATCTTCTGTATGTTTTTAGTACACAGCACCTGTACAGAGCTGTGAGGGCTTGCACAACTTGTAATGTATTGATCAAAAATCTCTGCTGGCCTAAGGGAACGGGTCTGCTGCAGTCCATGTATCTGTGCCAGTTCACACTACAGTTTCTCGGAAATGAAGCAAGCAGTGCAAGAAAGTAGAAGTTGCCCTGAAAAGTTTCTTCTTTTCAGAGCTAACAATATTCAGTAATCAACAACAGCCAATTCCCTTTTTGCCTGCTCCCAAACCCTTGTCCTTACCGTCTCTGTGAGACTATAAATTTAACTTTGTAACATGTCCAGAAGATTAAAAATAATCCAGTCTCTCACAGAACGCAGAAATACGTTGCTTGTTCCAGAATTGAGAGGTCCTCAGGGAGGTGCTGCTTTAAAGTTAAACCAAGATAACTTTAGCATGAGCGTTGTACCGATCTTAACTGTGCTGTGTCCAGGAGGTGATTCCTTGAGAATCAGTTTCCTAAAGTTTCATAGATATTGCCAAAGAAATTTTTTTAAAAAGAACAGAATTACATGTAGCAATAAAGACCTTTCTTTGCATCGAAGTATTCCCAGTAACTTGCTGGGTGGAATGAGTAGAGGCCACATCGGCTGTAGAAGCAGAAGTTTTGTTTAATATCAGGTTTGCATGCTACAGTATAAAGTTTCCACCGTCTCCAAGGAGCACCTGTAAATATCATGTAATGGTTCATGTGCCAGAATATCAATGCCAACTGGATTTTCAGGTCTGACATTTACTTTTGTCTCTTCAGGTAGGACAGATCAAGATACATCAAGTGATTTACAGATGTACCAGTAACTGTCCACCAAACCACGGTGCTTTAGGGTTCAAACAGCACAGAAGAGTCAACCTGACAAGTCTCACAGCATCTTCTGGCTTTCTCAGGTGAGCTTCACAGTACAGCCTTGCTTGCCAGCAAATGGGCACTTACAGAGTACGAAGAAGCTGCCCTTGGCACCTGAGACTTTTGTACTGCCCTTGGGGGTACCACGGCTCTCTGGATCATGCTATTCTGTGCATGAAAGTTCATGCAAAGCCCCTGAGGTTGATTGTCTTCTGGGGAATGAGGGGTGCCCTGGGAAGGGACGACATGGTTGCAAAGACCCTGTTGGGTCATTCAGAGCTTCTTCACATCTCTATCACAGCAGCTTTTGGTGTCTGAATAACTTGTTGTCTTTGAACCCCACACCTAAGAGCAGGAGATAGTGATCACCAATCTTTTAATAAAATAAGCAGGAATTTGAAGCACTACATCTGGGTTAAAGAAATGATTTGATTTAATTAGGAAAGTATACCCTACCTCTCCTCTGAAAACTGTTCCCAAGAACGTATGCTAATCCAG
The DNA here is from genome assembly GCA_013401275.1 of Pandion haliaetus. NCBI lineage: Eukaryota > Metazoa > Chordata > Aves > Accipitriformes > Pandionidae > Pandion > Pandion haliaetus. Next base: position 16,012 of record VYZV01029781.1, on the reverse strand, counting down.
CTAGCACAATCATCCATTTGCACAGCAAGCCCTTAGACACTGTTTTCCTTCTTCCAGATGACTTTCGTAGCCCACCTGGGAAATAAATTACTGGGCAGTGCTAGAGTTAGTAAACCTACATACACTTATAAAGTTCAAACCAAAGTGTGATCATCAAGTACTTACAGGTCAGTAATCACACCGTTAATTTTCAGAAATAATTTAGAGGAGATGGTATTATCTGGAGAAAAAGGTCCTTACATTTCCTTTCCAAATATCTCGTTACAAGGTAGTAAATAAGTATAAAAATTAGGACCTGGCTGAATGTTTGCTCAAGCCAACGGAATGTCTGTACTTAATCCCAGGGCACTTTGGTGGGAGCCCTTCAAACCTTTCAATTCAAAAAAGCACCTATGTCATATGCACTTTATAAGGTCCCAGCTATATTGCCCCATTTTGTGGGACATAGCTACAGCCTTGAAGTTAATAATATGCTTAAATACTTTGCAGAATAAGGAGGCACTTAGAGCCAAGTATAGGTACAAGATCTGTGTCAAAAAGGGCCTTAATATTGAGCAGACCATGCTGTTTGCCGCACACAGATCTTTTGCCATCTAAGCTATGGGTATTGGTTTGATTTAGGGTCTTCCAGCATGTTCTTCAAAAAATGGTATCTAAGAACACTAGCTAGAGGTAGCATGATGGACTCTTTCAAAAGCAGGCTCTCGTAGAAAGTGATATAGTTATGTAGGTCTCCCAGTTTCCTCTCAGGCCATGCTGCTGCTGTGCATCTGAGTCCCAATCTTACAAATAAAAAGGTTGCACTGGTTCCAAGAGTCATGACAACAAAGGAAGGCACAAATCTGCAGTCTGCTCCTGACAGCTTTTCTTTACACCGGTTTTTTTTCTTTGCAGTTGAAGAGTCTAAGCATGTTTCAGTGGTTCTGCGCACAACACCTGCAGCAGCCAGAGTCAGCCGAAACAGTCTCTCATAGGTTGGCTTTCGAATGGGGAGTTTCTCACAACACTGTCAACCGCCTTTCCAGCAAATCACAGGTGTTCTCCACATGGCGTGAGCAGGTGAGAGCATGACTTTGCCAAACCATGATGAATTTTGGTAGCCGAAATAGAAAATCCAAGTTTGGCCTGAGATCTGAATCTGGCACTCCACTTTATTCTCTGCTCCGAGCCAAATCAAACTGCAGCACATCATGAAAACCAAACACCACTGTGCTCTGGATCACTTAAGATCTGGATCCAGCTATAGACTCCAATGAGGAAGCTCTTCTCTACGCATGTTACAGTGGTGCCGATGCGCAACATATCCCCTTGTTAGCTAGGGGTGGTAGCACTCGAAGAGAAATTCAAACACCTGAAAGTCTGCACCTAAAAGTCTATAGGGAAGATGCTAAAACACTGAGAAGGCACTGGGGCTGCAATGAAATTGCCGCTCCATGTAGCTTAAAAAAAAAAACCATGAAGGAAACACACAAGCAAGATTTATGGGTGGTTCAAGTTCTGAGGCAAAGCACCCCCTCTGTCTTTTTGGCTCCTAAAGTCTCTTATTATTAGTTTAAGAGCTGCCAGGCAGAGAGAGTAATACATTTAGCCCACCTGTGCTTTTTTTAAGGGGGAAAAAAAGTGCAAAGGATGTGTTCCATATTCTTCAGGAAGTGCTCCTCACTGTGGAGCCAGCTCTGCTGCAGCCTCATGAGCACTTGCAGGACATCTGTAGTGTGCCAGCCTTCCCAGGCAATCCTGCTGCACAGGTGATCCTGCTCTTGTGTTCACTCTTGCACTTTTTTTTTTTTTTTAATAGGGAAGGATTTGATTTTGTTCTTCTAGTGTGTTTGGCACTTCTAGTAGAGCCTTTGACATGGAAAAAGGCTCATCTTTCAAATGCCTGTGGCACTCCCTGTGAAAGGTGATTTTAAAAAAGCCATTTTATTTTGCTTCCTGGCATTGATATCAAAGGAACAATCAGTGCCTGATTTAAAGCCAACAATTTATTTCCATTATAATAAACAGAAAACAATGGCATGCTGCCTTATTAGTTATTCACTTTCCAAGTCAACAAACTCGGAGGGCTGGGATGAGATCTAACCAGAGATATGCTTTGATGTTTTCAGTTTGGTGAATTGGTCTCCTAGTCAAAATGCTGAGTGATGCCAGTTCTGGGGGAAGAAGGGAGGAAAGGAAGGGCAGAGGGAAGGGAGAGAATCACTGAAAGCGCAGAGCAGGGGGGTAGCTATTGGAAGAACTGGGTATATTGTGGCATGGTAGTGGTTGGTTATAAGAAGACATTGGAATCGTGATTTTGGTACTTGGGAGTCTCACATCAGATGTAACACATGTGCAGAGAGCAGCAGCCGGATTGATTTCAATGTAGTTACTTTGATTTATACCCATAGAGGATCTAGCTCAATACACACTCAAGATCTGCTACTGCACTTCAGAAGAACAGCCACTTCTGCGGTGTTTGCAGTGTGTGTTGCAGAGGCTGATGGATCCAAACCAAACCAGATGTGCACAGCAGCCCAGGGTACTCATCCTTCTCTCCCAGGAGCAAGCTCTTAGTCTTCCAGCACTGCCACATAAATACTTCTTTGTAGGAAATGCTGCTGAGCAAAATGAGTTTCAGTATTTGTCACTGTACCTTCTTGTTTTAGAACTGATTTCACATATGTATACCACTGCAGGAGGGGAAACTCCTCAGTGGAAACATGAGAGCTAAAGCGCTTTGAAGTATTTTGTTCTATATACCTAATGGGACAGAGGAGCTATGGAAAACTATCTCACAAGAAGGTCTTGTAGGTGGGTATAAATGTGAAAGGTAAATATCTGCTATTTTTCTATATAGAAAATTCTGATCAGCTTCATTCTTGGCATCGTGATGCCAACGAACAGTGAAAAAGTCAAGGACTCCCATTGCCTGAATGCATTTCACCAACATTCCAGGAACAATCAAAATATCCATATTATTTAACAGAGCAGAAATCCTGAATGTAGTGCAAAGCAATTGATCATTCCTTCTTTATTAATCATGTCTCCCATGGACAAGCCACCCCAACCCTTCTGGATTCTTTTCTGATAAATATACAAACACATTAAAACCACATTTTTTCTCACAGAATTGATGCTGTGAGCTGGCCAAGTGGTTTGTAACAGTAACTAAATGGATAGAGACAACAGTAACTGAACTAGATTGTTTGCTTTGGTGAAGAACTGCCTGTGCATTGTAGGCAGTTCTATACCTGCTGCCCATCTGTAGATTTTTATTTAAGGGAATTTCTGTAGGGATTTTTTAAAACCTGAGAAAATTGCAAACTTCTCCAAAGCCAGAAGAAAACTTGCCATTCTTAGGAGGAGCAAAACAAGTCGCAACCTGTTTTAGAAAAGGTATTGCATGGTGATCATAAACCATTATCTATGAGGTAACCAAAGACAGAATAGAAAAACAAAAATACTTGTGAGGAAGAAATGTCTCCTCTGAGCAAAGATGTTTAGTAATAATTTGGTGTGTTATTGTTATACTGCCTTTAAATAGCCAAACCCATAGTCACCATGGAGGAGAGAATCTGAAGCAGGTGATAGTGCACAAAAGATCACTTAGTACTTCATTGGGCCACAAGAATCTGTGCAATGATAACAATTTTCAGACAGCAAAGTCATGTCACTGGATCCAAGCCTCAGAGAGTTTCATGAACTGGCACTTTTCAAAAATATCTCCTTGCAATGACCAGCAGTGGCAGTCTGTCACTTGCACAGGTCAATTTTCAGTGCCGAATATCACTCTCAAATCCTGCTTGAGCAGTTTCCTCTCCTTTGAACCCTCTTTCTTCTTGCCAGATGCTCAGTCACAGTCTGGCCCTCATTCTTCCAGTCCTCCCATAAATGGAAGCAAATTTCCACCAAAAGCTTCCTTAGGGGCATGAGGAAATTAGAGAAAAAATAGACCTGGATTCCTCTCATGTAGCTAAAAGGCCTCCAGTCAGACATTGCAGCCAAATTCTCTTTCCTGTGCTCTGTTGCAACACGATCAGCCTTTTTTCCTTGCCTAGAAATTCTGGCTCCTTGCTTTATTCCAGCCAATCTCCCTTCAGTAGAGGCATGTGATACCTAGCCTTGATCCTCCTAACCACAGTAAGCCAAAGCATCCCACAAAAAGGGCTGCGCTTCTTGCCCTTCTGCATTTTCATGATTGCCTTCTGGACAGTAATAGATGATGCTGAAATTCTTTCAACAGACATAGGAGCTTATCCTCCCTCCTTCACATGCTGGTTTTCTCTCTCTCTCCTGTGCTCTTAATTTTACCCCATCAGCTCAGCCTTTCTGCTGGTCCCCACTCATTTCTCAAGCCAAAAGTCTATATATTAGTAGCCACAAAATCCCAGAGCACAATGTGTTCCAGCATGAAGGGATTTCAGGTCAGCGACAGCTGAGGCCAGCCTGCATACTGCCTCCCCTCTTGTTAAATGAGGCTAGGCATTGTACAGTAAACAGTTGCGGTGAGGAAGCTGCCCCTGGAACCATCGCAAGGCATAAAGGAGAAAATACCTAGCTAAATTAATTCCAGAAAGAATAAGGCTGGTGTTTCATAGGGCAATAGGAGCCTTCTCTGACGTTTTCGTCCTTTTATTTGTCCTTGCCATGAGTTCAGTAAATATTCTTATTAATGTGTAGAGTGCAAAGGCCTTCACTGAGGTAGATACCTTGATCTACCAGTGCATTGCCTCTAAAATCTTGCAAACAGATGAAGGCAGGCAAGGGAGGAGTATTGTTCCTTCCATCCCACAGGCATGGAGGGCCAGGCAGCAAAGCTTTAGGGGGAGGTCCTCAGAGTCACACAGAGGATCTGCTGAGGAAATAGGAACTGAGAACAGGTATGATGAATCTTTAAGTCCTGTACATCCTTTTGATGCCGAGTCAAACCCTACTCCTCTGAAACCCCACTGAAGGCAGCATAACTACATATGGATGGATGAGACATTGCCTGTTCTTTTCTTCAGTCATGTCAGATTTCCCTGAAATCTGTTTTATCTAACTTCCAGACAAAGCTTCTCAAATCTGCAGCCAGCATTATTTGGTCAGGGTGTGGGGGTGAAAAGCCCAGCATTCAACAGAGATTCCTTGGAGTATCTTTAAGATCTTGGATCACATAAAACAGTCCCCTCTCATAAAAAAA